>JAPPVO010001840.1:0-27345 GCA_030407325.1 Camellia japonica | reverse complement strand
GGCTGAAATCCGAAGCATGGTGAGCTTAAAAATGCATGCAAAATGGGAGTGGAACAAGAATTCAAAGCAAGTGATACGTAGAACAAGAAACCAGGTTGAGCCCTTCTTCAATGTTTAAGAGGGGCTCAAAATAAGCACAATCACAGTATGTTGCATGCTCCAATTCAGATCACAAATAGGTCAAAACAATCATGCAATTTTACGGTAAAATGGAAGCATTTCAAAGGAAGTGCATGACAGAGAAGCCAAACATGATTGAGCCCTTCTTCAATGTTGAAGAGGGGCTCAAAATAAGCCCACTCACAGTATATAGCATACTCGAAATCAGATCACTCAAAAGCTAAACAAAGCATGCAAATTAATGGCATAAAGAGTGATATTGAAGCAAGTGTATGAAGGAGACACCAAACAGGGTTGAGCCCTTCTACAATGTTGTAGAGGGGCTCAAAATAAGCCTAAAACCAGAAGGGGTCAGAGCCCAAAACAGATCACAAGTAGGGTAGAAATTTGAAGCAAAAAAATGCAAGAAAAGGGGAATTGGTGACTTACCCTTGAAGATCAAGCTTTCTTTGCTTCTTGGCTTGAATTTGTTGATCCCTAACCTCTGAAAATTACTCCCTTGCTGCTGAAATGGAGGTGGTGTTGGTTGTGCTTGGAGTTGATGAAGGAATGGAAGCAAAACTTGGATGTTTGAAGCTTTTTGGAAGAGAGGAATGGAGGAGATGCATGTATGGAGCTCTCAAGGGATTTTTCTAACCTCAAAACCAGCTGGTGGCTGCTGGTTTTTATGGCCAAAAGAGAGGTGAAAAGGTGGGAAAAATATCTAGATATTTTGCTCTAAATATCTAGCAAAATATCTAGATATTTTGCTCTAAATAAAAAGTGGCGTTCGGCCACGAAGTGGGCATTAGAGGCCCCAGTGTTCCTCGGAATGATAAAACAGGGGTACCTGCCAAAAACCGGAGAAATCCGATGCGAAATGAATGCTCGGGGCCCAAACCGCGAGGTTCGGGGCCCAAAAACCGGCTATAAACACCGAAAGTGGCATACGGCCACGAAGTGGGCATCGGGGGCCCCAGTGTGCCTTGGAATGATGAAACAGAGGTACATGCCAAAAATCGGAGAAAACCGATGCGAAATGAATGCTCGGGGGCCAAACCGCGAGGTTCGGGGCTCGAAAACCGGCTATAAGCACCGAAAGTGGCATACGGCCACGAAGTGGGTATCTGGGACCCCAGTGTTCCTTGGAATGATGAAACAGAGGTACATGCCAAGAACCGGAGGAATCGGAGACGAAATGAATGCTCGGGGGCCAAACCGCGAGGTTCGGGGCCCGAAAACCGGCTGTAGGCACCGAAAGTGGCATTCAGCCACGAAGTGGGCATCTGAGGCCCCAGTGTTCCTCAGTATGATAAAACAGAGGTATGTGCCAAGAACCGGAGGAATCGGAGACGGTTGGGCGGTCCCGAACCGAGGCACACGGCCTGACGGCTCCGAAAACCGGGAACCGGGCTCCGAAATGGGCAAAATGGCCTACGGCCACGAAAAGTAGCGCACGGCCACCGAGAGATGGTCTACAGGACCACTCCCTTCCCTCAGGAAAGAAAACAGAGAAAACCGAGTCTGGTTCGCAAACCGGGACAAGGCACAGAAGAGAGTTCGGAAGTCCGGAGGCAGGGCGCACGGCCGCGACTCTGGGGCTTCTGAACGAGCACGATATGCAACACCACCGAGCGCTCAATCGGTGACGTCTGAGTCTTAAGGTCGGTCAAAAATGGGGTGTCTACAACATGCATGTACCAAATTCCATGTAATGAACCTCAAGATGCAACAATGTAGACATGCATGCATGATATGTGCTACAATTCAACATTCAAAGACCAATTCATGACTTAGCTCCTTAAACTACCATGATCCATGCTAGGTAGAGCTTAAATACACAATTAAGAGGTTGAAATTCATACCTAGGTTCCTCAATGACAAGTCTAGAGGTTCAATTTGCCAATCTACACTTCAATTCCTTTAATTCTCCAAGCAAAACACAAGAAGGAACTCAATTCCTCTCTCTCTCTCTCTCTCTAGGTCGGCTAAGGCAAGGGAAATGAGCTGATGAAATGTGTTGTGCAAGTGTAATAAGGCTCAAATATGTTATATTGAGTGGGCCACTAATGTGGCAAAAATGTAAATAAGTGCAACAATGCAATTTAACTTATTTTAATCTAATTTAATCATACCAAATCACTTTTTAACTGAATATGCCATAAAATCATATAAATTCTAATAATTATAAAATACTAACCAATTTCAGGTTCGGCCGCCGATAAGGCCTTCAATTTGCAGTTTAAACGTAAAACATGAACAGATCAATTAACAATCAACAGATAGAAAATGCATTTAAATAGATACAGTCAATCAATCAGTTTCGGATTTCAGTCAGTCAGTTCAATATTTCGATCAATTCAATTATCAGTCATAATCAGTCTCAGTTTGGCAGTAATCAGTAGTTTATCGGTAAACAATGACGAGGGTTGTTACAATCTCCTCTCCTTAAAAAGAGTTTAGTCCTCAAAACTCGAGTTACCTTCATTCTGGAAGAAAACAGGATTCAGTGGAAACAGTTCAGGATATCTTTTAGCCATGTCATCTTCTCTTTCCTAAGTAGCGTACACGCCACCATGGTTTTGCCAGTCAACTTTCACTAACGGGATCTCTTTGTTTCTCAACTTCTTGATCCGTCTGTTTACAATCTATATAGGCCGTTCCTCGTAAGTGTAGCCATCACTCAGCACTACATGAGTAGGCTCTATCACATGGAAAGGATCCCGAAGGTAGTCCCTCAACATAGAAATGTGGAAGATGTTATGCATATGCTCCATTTCAGGAGGAAGCGCAACTTGATATGCCACCGGATTGATCTTCTCAATAATCTCATACGGTCCGACATATCTTGGCGCTAACTTGCCTTTGACTCCAAAACGAGTCTGGCCTTTCATCGGTGTCACTTTCACAAAAACGTGATCACCCACTTCATATTCTCTGTCTCGTCTTCTGACATCTGCATAACTTTTCTATCAGCTCTGTGCAGTTTTCAGTCTCTGTTGTATTAGTTTTACTTTCTCAATCGTTTCATATACAATCTCGGGCCCACGCAAAGGCCCATTTCCAACTTCTACCCAGCAAATCGGAGATCTACATTTTCTGCCATACAATGCCTTGAAAGGCGCCATACCAATACTTGAATGATAGCTGTTGTTATAAGCGAATTCAGCTAAGGGCAAATGGCTTTCCCAGTTTCCCTGAAAATCAAGGACCACATTCTCAATAAATCCTCCAGAGTCTGGATGGTCCATTCTGACTGACCATCTGTCTGAGGATGATAGGCACTACTCAGTCTCAGTCTCAGTTCAGTACCCAATGCAGTCTGTAAGCTTTGCCAAAATCTCGATGTAAACTTCGAATCCCTGTCAGAAACAATGGACATAAGCACTCCATGCAGTCTAACAATTTCATCAATATAGAGTATAGCCAATTTGTCCGCATTATAAATTGTCTTAACAGGTAAGAAGTGAGCAGATTTAGTCATTCTATCAACAATAGCCCAAATTGAGTCCATACCTTTACTGGAGCGAGGCAATGCCACAATAAAATCCATAGTAATATGTTCCCATTTCCACTCCGGTATCGGTAAGGGCTGCAATAAGCCTGTGGGTCGTTGATGTTTAGCTTTAACTTGTTGGCAATGAAGACATTTTGATACAAAATCAGCAATTTCTTTCTTCATTCCCGGCCACCAGAAATTCAGTTTCAGGTCTTGGTACATTTTCGTATTCCCCGGATGAATAGAAAATTTTGAGTTGTGGTCCTCTTGCAGAACTTTTCTTTTCAGTTCAATATCATTCGGTACACACAGTCTTTCTTGAAATTTCAGTACATTATTCGCAAATTTGAAACCCGGTTTCGGTTTAGATTCTCGTTCATCGATGATCTTCTTCAAGTAGTCATCCAATTGCTGTTTCTCTTTAATTTCTTCAATCAGTGCCGGTTAAGCAGAAATAGCAACTATTGTTCCACCTTGTTCACGCAAAACAATTTCAATTTCAGATTTTTCAAGGTTACAAAGCAACTCTTTCTGTCCGGTGAGTAAACAGGCTAAATTGCCAATCGATTTCCGGCTCAGTGCATCAGCAACGGTGTTGGCTTTTCCTGGATGGTACAAAATCTGTAGGTCATAGTCTTAAATCAGTTCTAGCCATCTCCGCTGTCTCATATTCAGTTCTTTCTATGTGAAGAAATATTTCAGGCTCTTGTGGTCGGTATGTACTTCACATGTCGCCCCATAAAGATAGTGACGCCAGATTTTCAATGCAAATACCACTGCGGCAAGTTCCAAGTCATGGGTCGGGTAGTTCTTTTCGTGCGGTCTCAGTTGTCGGGAAGCATAGGCAATTACTCTCCCATTCTGCATTAAAACACACCCCAAACCCTTATGAGAAGCATCACTAAATATAGTATAACCATCCGTACCTGAAAGTAAGGTAAGAACTGGTGCAGTCACGAGTCGAGTTTTCAACTCTTGGAAAGCTGATTCCCTTTGGTCAGTTCAGTCAAATGATATCCCCTTCTGAGTTAATTGAGTCAACGGTAAGGCAATTTTGAAGAAATCTTTGACAAATCTTCTGTAATATCCAGCCAAACCCAAAAAGCTTCGGACTTCTGTTACATTTGTTGGTCTAGGCCAGTTTACTACAGCTTCAATTTTCTGTGGTCAACAGAAATTCCATCTTTGCTAACAACATGCCCCAAAAACATAACATGATCAAGCCAAAATTCACATTTAGACAGTTTAGCATAAAGTTTCTGTTCTCTTAAGGTCTGTAGGGCAAGTCTCAGATGATGTTCGTGTTCTTCTCTAGTCTTAGAATAAATTAGGATGTCATCAATGAATACAACAATAAAGTCATCGAGGAATGGTTTAAAGATTCTGTTCATGAGGTCCATAAATGCAGCAGGTGCATTGGTAACTCCGAAAGGCATAACTAAAAATTTGTAATGTCCATACCTTGTTCAAAAAGCAGTTTTATCAATGTCTTCTGGTTTAACTTTCAACTGATGATATCCAGATCTGAGATCAATCTTAGAGAACACTTGAGCACCCTGTAACTGATCAAATAAGTCATCAATACGAGGCAATGGGTATTTATTTTTCACAGTTACCTTGTTCAGTTCACGGTAGTCAATACACAGTCTTAGTGAGCCGTCTTTCTTTTTCACAAACAAGACAGGTGTGCCCCACGGTGAAGTACTGGGCCTGATGAACTTCTTATCTAACAGTTCCTGCAATTGCACTTTCAATTCTTTCAATTCAGTCGGGGCCATTCGGTAAGGAGCTTTAGATACTGGCTGGGTACCCAGAATCACATCAACGGTGAATTCAATCTCCCTGTCAATCAAATCCCCTGGCAGATTATCTGGAAAAACATTTGGGAATTCTCTGACTATGGAAATACTGTTCACATTAGCATTATCATCAGTAGATACAGTCAATACAGAACACATATACCCTTTACACCCCTTTCTAATCAATTTAACAGCTTTCACAGATGAAATCAAATACGGAGGAGGTACTACTCCAACCCCATTAAACACAAATTCAGGTAAACCCGGTGGACGGAAAACTACTTGTTTCATTACACAGTCTATGGTAGCATGATATTTCGTTAACCAGTCCATCCCCAATATTACATCAAAATGGTCAATGTTCAGTGGCAGTAAGTCAATAAACAAATATGCATCTCCAACAATAATTTCACAAGCAGGGTACATATATGCACAAGTCATGGATCCCCCAACGGGTGATGATACAGCTAACAGATAATTCATGGGTTCTAAGGGTCTATTCAATTTTCGCAAAAAAGCATGCGATACATATGAATGTGTAGACCCCGAATCAATCAGTACATATGCATTTTGAGTACAAATAGAGAGGATACCTGACACAACGGTCTCAGTATTTTGTACATCTCCCGGTACTAGGGCGAACACTCGGCCCTGCCTCATAGGCTTTTTCCCGGTAGCTTTAGGGTTCGGTTTTGGTGCAACAATTGACGCTGCTACGCTGCCTGCAGCTTTACTATTGCCCTGAGCAGTGGAAGGGCAACCTTTAACCATGTGGCCCACCTTGCCACATCTGTAACAAGCACCAGATAGTTTATAGCAAACTCCCTTATGGTTCTTACCACATTCGGAACAGGGCGGTATAGACCGGTTCCCTTAACTAGAAGTAGTCATTGACCCTGTATTTTGCTTTTTGTTCAACGGGTTATTTTTGCCTTTCTTGAATTTAAAACCCTGCCTTTTACCACGCCATTCAGATGCTGGTGTTTCAGTTTTCAGTGCCTCGATGTTCGATTCAGCCATCAAAGCTCGGTCAAGAACATTCACATAATTCGGTAATTTCAGAACATTTATTCTATCGAGTATTGCAACATTAAGGCCGCCTTCAAACTTTCTGGCCTTCTTGTAATCAGTGTCCACCATGTGGTGCATATCTAGCAAGCTTGGTGAACTTTGTTTCATATTCAGCAACGGACATTGTGCCCTGTCTCAACTGTTCAAATTCAGTCACCTTTCTGTCCATGACATACTGAGGGAAGTACTTTTCAAAGAAGGCTCCTTTGAATTGAGCCCAAGTCATTACCGTGTTGTCATCACGGATAAGCATCCACTACCTTCTAGCCTCTTCTTGCAAGGTGAAGGTGGCCAACATACTTTATGTGCTTTAGAGCACGGAAACACCTCAAACAATTTTTCTGTCTCAAGAACCCATGCTTCAGCTTTTAACAGTTCAAGGCCTCCCTGAAAGGATGGCGGTTTCATTTTGCTGAACTTCTGGATGAGAGCAATTATATCCCCATCATTAACATTCACATTCTGTTCGGGCTGTACCGGAGGAGGAGGTGGGGGCTGTTGGTTCTGTTGTTGCTCTAGTCTTTCAGTTATTAATTCCATCATTCTTTCCAGTCTTGCCATTCTTGCCTCAGAAGATGAGGATGAGGATTCATTTGTAGTTCTTGCATTATCCATTTCACTATAGGCAGTTATAACAGTTATCAACATAAGCAGTTGCATACTTAAACAGATTATCATATAAGCATATATTTAGTCATGTCCACACACACTTTTCATGCTCATGCAATGCCCTAATCGCTTTTCTAGGACATCCTATAGCTCATTTGGATACGTGTGTGCGGTATAACTCGTGGTTAAGTATCGCTCTGATACCACTCTGTCACAACCCAAACCCGCCCCTATGGGTTTAGTACCGTAACCGGCCAGTAATCCGAGATTACCGAAGGCCTGCTTAACAGTAAGACAGTAATACAGAGTACAGGGGCATGGCGGAAGCCAATACAGTAAATAAACAATGTCTAATGAGCTGTGACAGTCTGTATGCAAAAAGATTTTTCATACATATATGCAGTCAGTGACAAAACAGTATGTACAATATTTACAACCATTCAGAACAGGGACCTAATCCCTATTAAACAGTACAGTAACGGTCTATACAGTCATTACAAAACAGAACAGAAAGGGGAAAACTAAAACACCCCATAGCCTTTGCTAGACAGGCTCGGAACCTCGCAGTGAGGCATAGTGGTTGGCTTGACAAAACTGGAGTTTACCCCGACGCTCCTAGCCGCGGTCTGGTGTCTGTACACCTACATATATATATGAGCAGTGAGCTAAAGCCCAGTGAATAACATAATGCGTAAAGGAGTTTAGAATGAATGTCTTTACAGTAATGAAAACAGTTCATTAAACCAGTATTTCAGTCGTTCAGTCAGTACAGTCATATGTGGTACATCCCTTAGCATAACAGTACAGTAAACAGTAGGTCTCAGAAGAACGAACAGTTAATGATGGCCATCAAACAGTAAACAGTAGTGGTTCCAACAAGGGAACCGACAAAGATCTCTGTAACAGTAACAGTCAGTAACAGTAGTTGCTAAGGATGCCACAATACAGTTCAGAATATAGGACATACATTCATTCAGTTAACAGTATCAATTCAGAAACAGTATAGTTCAATTGGTCAGAAGATAATCATTTTTGAACATATCTTTACACAGTTGTCACTCACAGAGTTCTGGACTACAGTAAAGCTAGAACGCGTCTCTAATCGCCAATCCTACACAGTTTACAGAACGAACACACACTAAGCTACACAGTTGGAAAAGATAATAACTTAATCCCTAATTGCCTCGGTGTGTTCTACATCTATATCCTCATTAAGATGCCTTAAACTAGGCCTAAGAATGCCTAGGATGGAATGAGGATGCAAAGATGCATTTAGAAAACATTTTCAGAATTTTCAGAAAACAGGGGTCTCGCTCGAGCGTGGCTTTCTACGCTCGAGCGGACATCCAGACAAAGGATCTCCGCTCGAGCGTGACTTCTATCGCTCGAGCGGACTGTAAGCTACAGTGAAAATACTGGATGCTCAAAATCCACGCTCGACGGGCGCTCGACCCTCGCTCGAGCGTTAGACACAAGTCCTCGCTCGAGCGTGAATTCTCTCGCTCGAGCGGACTGTAAGCCCATGCAAAGTACTGGATGCACGCATTTCACGCTCGAGCGTCACTTTACTCGCTCGAGCGGAAAGCATGATCACAGAGTGTACGCTCGAGCGTGGAGTTCCTCGCTCGAGCGTGGGTCCAAAATCTGGAAATTCCAGATTTGAACCTCAAGCTCAAAACCAAGTTTTAATGCATCAAATTCGATCCTTTTGGGCTTATTTTCTGGAAAACACTTCAAAACTCATAATATTACATGTTTCAAAGATTAATTTGATAAATCAAAGCCCAAGGGTGTTTCAATTAAATCCAATTTCAAACCAAATTTCAAGAACATGAAGAATATGTAACATGCATGGACTTTAAACAATTCAAAGCTTCAATGCTAGCTCAAATGAGCCAATTCTTTTCAAAATAGGATGGAATCATGGACTATAACAACAATATGAACATACATGTACCAAATTCCATGTAATGAACCTCAAGATGCAACAATGTAGACATGTATGCATGATATGTGCTACAATTCAACATTCAAAGACCAATTCATGACTTAGCTCCTTAAACTACCATGATCCATGCTAGGTAGAGCTTAAATACACAATTAAGAGGTTGAAATTCATACCTAGGTTCCTCAATGACAAGTCTAGAGGTTCAATTTGCCAATCTACACTTCAATTCCTTTAATTCTCCAAGCAAAACACAAGAAGGAACTCAATTCCTCTCCATCTCTCTCTCTCTAGGTCGGCTAAGGCAAGGGAAATGAGCTGATGAAATGTGTTGTGCAAGTGTAATAAGGCTCAAATATGTTATATTGAGTGGGCCACTAATGTGGCAAAAATGTAAATAAGTGCAACAATGCAATTTAACTTATTTTAATCTAATTTAATCATACCAAATCACTTTTTAACTGAATATGCCATAAAATCATATAAATTCTAATAATTATAAAATACTAACCAATTTCAGGTTCGGCCGCCGATAAGGCCTTCAATTTGCAGTTTAAACGTAAAACATGAACAGATCAATTACAATCAACAGATAGAAAATGCATTTAAACAGATACAATCAATCAATCAGTTTCGGATTTCAGTTAGTCAGTTCAGTATTTCGATCAATTCAATTATCAGTCATAATCAGTCTCAGTTTGGCAGTAATTAGTAGTTTATCGGTAAACAGTGACGAGGGTTGTTACACCACCACTACAGTCTATGCCTTCTTTAGTTTAGCACCCTCTGTCAATACCACCTGTGCAGCCTCTCTCTTCTTCTCCAGTGTAGCCCAAGCTTTCTACTTTTGTGTCTTAGCCTGCTTCCATCCTTATTGACTCCTTCTCAGTTGTTTTACCTCTTCCTCTCCCTCATTCTCTTAACACACATCCCATGTTGACCATGTCTAAAACCAAACCTCTCTGTCTTACTGTTTCTTCTAGTTCTTCTCCAGATGCTTCTATTGAGCCTTATTCCACTAAAGCAGCCTTACATTCCTCTGTTTGGTTTAAAGCCATGTTGGATGAATATTGTGCCCTCCAACATCAAGGTACTTGGTCTTTAGTCCCTCTTTCATCTTCTAAGCAAGCTATTGGTTGCAAATGGGTTTACAAACTCAAACGCAATTCTAATGGGACAATTGCCAGACACAAGGCCCGACTTGTCACTAAAGGTTTTCTTTAACAATATGGTGTTGATTTTCAAGATACCTTTAGTCCTGTGGCCAAACAACCTACTATTCGGATTCTTCTATGTTTGACTTCGCATTATCATTGGCCTATCAAGCAGCTCGATATCTCGAATGCCTTTTTGCATATGGAACAACCCCCTGGTTTTGTTAATCCCTCTCAGCCATCTCTTGTCTATAAGCTTCACAAAGCTCTTTATGGATTGAAACAGCCCTAAGGGCTTGGTATTCCACATTTTCCTGCTTTCTCTTCTCTCAAGGCTTCATCAACAGCACTTGTGACACATCTTTGTTTGTCCAAAATGATGGCTCTTCTCTCACCTATATTCTGATCTATATAGATGACATTTTACTTACTGGCACTAGTGAGTCCTTTATTGAATCTCTTTTGACTCATATGCATCATGCCTTTTCTATAAAAGAGCTTAGGGATGTGTCCTATTTTCTGGGCATTTCTATTCAGCCCACTTCTCTCGATTTCTTTCTTAATCAACACAAATATGCTACTGACCTTCTCCGCAAGGCTGGCATGGTGGATTGTAAGCCGTGTGCTACTCCAATTTCTCTCAAAGCCTCCATCTCTGAATCTGATTCCCTTCCTTTCTCTAATCATTTTCTATATCAGAGTATTGTCGCTGCTCTCCAATATCTTACCATCACAAGGCCTGAATTATCATATGTTGTTAACCAGGCTCGTCAGTTTATGCATGCACCCACTACGGGCCATTTCGCTGTTGTTAAGCGGATCTTACACTATATAAAGGGCACTCTCTGTCATGGTCTTGTCTTCACTCTCAATTCTTTTCAGCTCAATGCTTATACTGATTCTAATTGGGATGGCGATCTCGTCGACCAACGGTCTACCTCCGGGTATTGCATCTTTCTATCTCTTGGTCCTCCAAGAAGCAGTCCACTATGTCTCGGTCTTCTACTGAGGCTAAGTACCGATCTCTTGCCCACACCGCTGTAGAACTCACATGGCTGCAAATGCTTCTTGTAAAGTTTTGCATTCCTCAGTCTTCTGTTCCCGTTCTTTGGTGTGACAACATGTCTGCCCTTGCTCTTGCTGCCAATCCAGTTTTTCATCACCGCTCAAAGCATATAGAGGTTGATTGCCATTTCGTTCGTGAGAAGGTTACTGCTCATAAGTTGTTCCTCAAGCATGTTTCCACCTCCCATCAACTCGCGAACATATTCACCAAACCTCTGTCTACTGCCAGATTTTCTTCCCTTACTTCCAAGTTAATGGTTGCTACTTCACCCATCAACTTGCAGGGGCCTGATAAGGAGAAGAATTCATCTGATATATTTGAGGGTTCATCATAAGTCCATGGACTGCTGTACCAGAGAAGTCTGTTTGTTTGTAACTAATTAGTAACTGTTTGTAACTAATTAGTAACAGTTTAGATTAGCCTAACTGTTAGTTAGTTAGGAGAGGTTAGGGCTTGTATATATATACACAACACAACAGATGTAGGGCTGTAATAATATTGATTGAATTGATTCAGCATTCGTTTCAGTTAATACATTGCACATACACACTATTGTTGTGCTGAGATAAAACATTGCACATATGTACGTAAATTGGGCTAACGTTGTGTGGGTCAAAGTGCACCACTAGTTCTTTTTCTACGTACAACAATATGGAGGATATGCTGACAATATGCTATTTTTCATGAAAAACACTAGACTTCTTTCATGGCCTATAAATAGATTCTCAAGCTAGAGGAGTGTTCATCGTCATCGACCAAGTGATCATGTCAAGTGCATGGTTGCATTACCGGGCAACTACTCTTTTGTAGGTGGCCACTTGACTGTGCGTGATTAATTTCATAAAGCAGAAATGTAATCTCTCTGCCAAAGGAGATTTGCCCGTCAATTTACCTGTGCAATCTTCTAGATACAGATACTCTCACCTTACATCTACCAACCCAAGGTAAGACTTCCTCAATTAATGTAGTTTATATTTTTGTTGAACAACTAATGTAGTTAATATTATAAACATTGTCTCATTTTCTACTACTGAAATGCTTTATTTAATAGTATCACTATTTTTATTGTGTTAGTTAATGTCATATTATTTTTAATTTTTGGCTTTCCTTATATTATACTTCAAAACCAAACATAAGATTCTTTGTAGAGATCTGATTTCCTGTCATAAACCTCCAATTTCGACATTGAGAACTTCTTAAGAAACTTTATAGTGTTCATCCAAATAGGAAGTTGATATATCATAGCTAAATTTGCCTCCTACAATTGACTTTCTTTTTTTTTTTTGGTTAATGGGTAAAAATAATTATATATAAAACATCATTGAAATTAGTCACAAGTATATAACCATTCTATCAATCACAATAATCACAATATCATCCACTATTAGGGAAGTCGAATTCAAGACCACAACCACATTGGTATCAATAATTAATTTCATAGTTGGCATCTTACACATTAGGTATTTATGTCATAATTTAATTTATAATAATGATACATATTCAAAAAAATGTTTAAAATTTAAAATGAATCGATGAAATATTATGAGTGTTTCCAGCATCACACCAAGTTCAAATCTACACTATAAATTCAAGTTATAGACATTTTTTGCGGATACTTTTTCCCTCTTTCAATTTAACAAAAGTCGTTGGACTACTCTTTAACATAAACATACACAATTTCTCAATCCCTCAAGGGCACACTTCTCTAAGTAAAAAGATTGTAAGATTATATTGGTTTGTAAAAATATATTAAACAAATGCAAAGTTATAAAACTTTTTTTTTTATTTTTATTTTATAATTTCGGTCTGAACTCCTCCCAAATTCTCAATCTGTCAAGGGCACACTTCTAGTGGATGGGCCTTCTGAGCTGGGCTGTGAATGGATCGGCCCAAAAAAAATATGGGCTTTGCCAAAAAGGCCTACACCCACTTTAGGTTTGAATGAGAGAATTTTTTGCCATTGAAACTAATTAAAGAATGGAAAGCATCTATTTAATTTAATATTTGATGAACCATGTCATTTGCAAATCTCAATATTTCATGAACCAAAGTCAGATATAACTTCACTTTGTTTATGATTTCCCAAATTAAGAATAATTAAAAAGAGACTCTAGCTAGACCATGACCAAAGTCACCCTTAGGTTTGGTAATGTCTTTATTTATAGCTTTTGTTTATCTTTACAAAAGCTTTGAAAATTGTAAATAAATATTTTGTGTCCAATTCATTTTCAAATATTTATAGAATTTACTAAATTTATGTAATAAAAAAATTTGTTTTCATTTGTTTCTTACTCTCCTACTTCCTTTAACTGCTATCAACTGTCCATCACCACTTCTAGTTATCACATTCATGCCATCTCTTACTACCGTCAATGACTCCTCTAGCCACCACCTCCTATTAGCCACCACTTCCAGCGGGCCAAAAAATCACCTCCTCCTACTAGCAACCCCTTTCAACTACTACCTTTTATCAACAACCATCTCCAGCCAACACTTCTAATGGTGAAATCACCTTTTGCCGCCATTTCTAAGCCCTTAGTAACCAACTCCTGTCATTATCGTTAGTTGACGACCACCCCTCACTTATTTTCAAAATAAATTTGTAAAATGTAGACAGGAGACAATATGTGTTCCTTTACAAAATTCTCTTACCCTTATTTGAATAATTTTTTCAATAAAATGGGTCCCAAAAAGATAAAAATGAAAAACAAGACACTTTTTACTAATCCAAAATGTTTTTCATTAAATTTTAAAAAAAATTAATATTTATCTTTTAAAATTAAAAGTAAATTATATTTTACACTTATACACTTTATGCCAAATTTCATTTTAATTTCCCCTTTTTCAAATATAATAATTAATTCATAATCAAAGTTTGATTTTAATTTTTTGAGTAAATTATCAATATATCCTAATAGTTAGACTTAATTCTCATTAAATTCTATTGAAAATAACTTCTAATAAAATCGTCACTAAAAATAATATTTTGTGAAGATTTTTTTCATATGTCACTAAAAATTGACAATTAATGTTTTTTTTTTTGTCATGGTTTTTATAAATTATCTCTAAAACTTACAATTCGTGATATTTTTCTGTGACAAATTTTTAAACTGTCGTTGAAAGTTAAAAATTAATAAAAAAAATTGTGACGATTTTTTTAAGCCGTCGCTAAAACTTATAATTAGTGACATTTTTTATGATAATTTTCAAACTCTCTAAAAATTAATAATTAGTAACTTTTTTTAATAGCGTTTGATGAAAAATGCCTTAATTATCATAGAATCTATTGGACAATAAGCCCATCTATTAGGATCTATACGTAAGTCCCCTTAATTTTTTTAACAAAAATTAGGAGTAAGCTCCTCTCTAGTTGGATTTTCCAATTGGAAGGTATTGTTGAGTTTTTGTGGGCCTACCATGGAGCCTGCATCGATAATCCGTACTGTTCATTATGTAGGGCTCGTTGAGTACTTCATCCTTATAAAAAATCGCTTTTATATCAAAAATTTATTTTAAAAATCATATTTATTGTTGATACAAATGTGATCCGATTAAATAGATATCGATATCTGATCAATATAATTGTTTTACAAGAATAAAATACTTGACGAGCTCTACATATTGAACAGCTCGAACTATTAATACGAATTTTGTGATGAACCTACAAAAGTTTAACAGTACCAATTCAATTTGGATCAGAGAAGAGGTTGCTTCCAAAAATTATACTAAGACCTTGCTTGGTATGTTATAGTTTTAGCTTAAAAGTCAAAAAATTATTAAAAATATCAAAAAGCCTAATAGATTAATTTAAAGATTATCATTTGTTAATTTAAAGCCAAATGGGCGAGAATTCTGTGCCCTTTTTTTTTCTTCTATTAATTAGTTATTCAAATTTTAAATTCAAACAAAATGATGTTGTTTTGGAATATATAATTTAAAATAAAATTATATTATTTTAATTTAAAATTTAAAATATTAAATATTAAATTATATAATATATAAATTATATATTTTTAAGATTTTTTATAAAAATAATTTAATAATCTTATCACTAATCATAGTGTACAGGAAAAATTGGGCTGTATCTATAATTATTTGTATGATGGGATTTTAAATGTTAATCAGGAATTTTGACTAAATCAATAAATGCAGGCATGTGGATTGGAAAAAGTTAATAAATGCTGATCAGGGGATTTTGACCAAATCAATAAATGCTGAGTTTTTTTTTTTTTCTAAAATAAAAAATTTAGAAAATTAAGATTGAGAGATTGGAGCTCCCACAAGACTTGGGGTTTAGAAACCCCATTTTCCTTAATATATTTACAATTACCTATATATGTGAATTGCGCTTTTTAAATGACTTTTTTTTTTTTTTTTAAATGTCTTCTTTTTTTCCTTTTTTATATTATATTAAAGTTTAATATTTTGATAATAATCATATGTGTTGGACTTTTCAAGGAATTAAATGTCTTTTTTTATTATATTATATTAAAGTTTAATATTTTGATAATAATCATATGTGTTGGATTTGTCAAGAAATTTTTTTTATGCTTGTTCTTTATGCATTAAATTGTTATTATGAGGGATAATAATCATATGTGTTGGGACTTTTTAAGGAATTCATATGTGTTGGATTTCAAAGAATTTTTTTTTATACTTGTTCTTAATGTATTAAAGTGTTATTATGAGGGTAAGACTTAGGGGTTGGGAGAAGTTAATAAATACTAAGTTTTTTTTTTTTTAAAATCAAAAAATCAGAAAATTTAGATTGGGAGATTGAAGCTCCCACAAGACTTGGGGTTAAAAACCTCCTTTTGCTTAATATATAGTATAGACTAGCCTATCACTCGTGCTATGCACGGGATAATTATATATACTTATATGGAAAATTTACCCATAAGTCTTAATTTTTGAAACGTTGAACCATTTAGTCCTAAAAGTTTTCTTATGCTCCATTTAGTCCCATTTTTACATCAGCATGATGTAAATGATGTAAATGATTTGATGTTTCATTCTATAATTTCAAAATTTATTGAAATCTGATGAACATTAGATGTTTTTCATCCTATATTTTCAAACATTATTGAAATTTGATGAACATTAGATGTTTGAAATCTAATGTTTGTAACATGACTTTGATGTTATTAACATTGTATCTGATGTTATTAACATTGTAATAGGACCTTTCAGTCTATAAGAAAACTTTTAGGACTAAACAGTGCATAAGTTATTAATTTGGGATTTATTGGTGCATTCCCCTATTTATATTTGTTTTAGATTTTTTTTTAATATATAAATTATGTTTTTTAAGATTTTTTATAAAAATAATTTAACAATCTTATCACTAACCATAGTGTATGGGAGAAGTTGAAAAGGGTACTGCAGTAACTATACACGGATTGTATCTATAATTATTTGTATGAGGGGATTTTAAATGCTGATAAAGGGATTTTGACCAAATCAATAAATGCAGGCATGTGAAAAGACATGTGGACTGAAAAAATTTAATAAATGCTGATCAGGGGATTTTGACCAAATCAATAAATATTGAGATTTTTTTAAATAAAAATAAAAAATATAGAAAATTCAGATTGGGATATTAAAGCTCCTACAGGCCTTGGGGTTTAAAAACCCCATTTTCCTTAATATATAGTATAGACTAGCCTATCACTCGTGCTATGCACGGGATAATTATATATACTTATATGGAAAATTTACCCATAAGTCTTAATTTTTGAAACGTTGAACCATTTAGTCCTAAAAGTTTTCTTATGCTCCATTTAGTCCCATTTTTACATCAGCATGATGTAAATGATGTAAATGATTTGATGTTTCATTCTATAATTTCAAAATTTATTGAAATCTGATGAACATTAGATGTTTTTCATCCTATATTTTCAAACATTATTGAAATTTGATGAACATTAGATGTTTGAAATCTAATGTTTGTAACATGACTTTGATGTTATTAACATTGTATCTGATGTTATTAACATTGTAATAGGACCTTTCAGTCTATAAGAAAACTTTTAGGACTAAACAGTGCATAAGTTATTAATTTGGGATTTATTGGTGCATTCCCCTATTTATATTTGTTTTAGATTTTTTTTAATATATAAATTATGTTTTTTAAGATTTTTTATAAAAATAATTTAACAATCTTATCACTAACCATAGTGTATGGGAGAAGTTGAAAAGGGTACTGCAGTAACTATACACGGATTGTATCTATAATTATTTGTATGAGGGATTTTAAATGCTGATAAAGGGATTTTGACCAAATCAATAAATGCAGGCATGTGAAAAGACATGTGGACTGAAAAAATTTAATAAATGCTGATCAGGGGATTTTGACCAAATCAATAAATATTGAGATTTTTTTAAATAAAAATAAAAAATATAGAAAATTCAGATTGGGATATTAAAGCTCCTACAGGCCTTGGGGTTTAAAAACCCCATTTTCCTTAATATATAGTATAGATAAATAAATGAAAAAAAAAAAACCCATTAAACTAATTACAATCACATTAAAAAAATTATTGAACCAATTACAATCACATTTTTCTCTTTGTGAGTGTTTATGTTTATCTAACTTTGATCATATTAAAAAATCAAATTATAATTTTTTTTTTGGCTAAACCAAATAAAAATCACAAAATGAGATAACTTCAATCATACAAATCATAAATATTTTTATACTATCTAACTACAATCATTTTTTCATAATAAAAATAAATAATTGTAAAGAAGAATCATTAAATCAGAAAATAAAAAGATTAAATCACATTAAAAAAAAAGAGTTATTGAACAAACTACAATCACATCACGTTTTTTCCATAATAAAAAAATAAATGAAAAAAAATAACCATTAAACTAACTACAATACAATCACATTAAAAAAAAAAAAACATTGAACTAACTACAATCACATTCTTCTCTTTGTGAGTGTTTATGTTTATCTGACTTCAGAAATATTTGTGATTTGTATGATTTGATTTTTTAACTGCAATCACATCACATTTTTCTCATAATAATAATAATAAATAAATGAAAAAAAAGAACTATTAAACTAACTACAATACAACGACATTAAAAAAAGAATTATTGAACTAACTACAATCACATTAAAAAAAAGAACTGTTGAACAAACTACAATCACATCACATTTTTTCCATAATTAAAAAAAAATAAATGAAAAAAAAGAACCATTAAACTAATGCTATCTAACTAACTACAATCGCATTTTTCTCATAATAAAAAAAATAATTAAAAAAAGGAACCATTAAAATAGTAAATAAAAATATTATTTAGAACTATTGAACAAACTACAATCACATTTTTCTTTTTGTGAGTATTTATGTTTATCTAATTTCAATCATATTAAAAAATCAAATTATAAACAAAATGAGATAACTTCAATCATACAAATCACAATTTTTTTATGCCATCTAACTACAATCATATTTTTCTCGTAATAAAAAATAATTGAAAAAAAGAACCATTAAAATAGTAAATAAAAAGATTATTTAGAACCATTGAACAAATTACAATCACATTTTTCTTTTTGTGAGTGTTTATATTTATCTAACTTCAATCATATTAAAAAATCAAATTATAAACAAAAGGAGATAACATCAATCATACAAATCACAATTTTTTTTTAATGCTATCTAACTACAATCACATTTTTCTTATAATAAAAAAATAATTAAAAAAAGAACAATTAAAATAGTAAATAAAAATATTATTTAGAAGCATTGAATAAACTGCAATCCCATTTTTTTTTTTTTGTGAGTATTTATCTTTATCTAATTTCAATCATATTAAAAACTCAAATTATAAACAAAATGAGATAACTTCAATCATACAAATCACAATTTTTTTAATGCTATCTAACTACAATCACATTTTTCTCATATTAAAAAAAATAATTGAAAAAAAGAACCATTAAAATAGTAAATAAAAAGATTATTTAGAAGTATTGAACAAACTACAATCATATTTTTCTTTTTGTGAGTGTTTATGTTTATCTAATTTCAATCATATTAAAAAATCAAATTATAAACAAAATGAGATAACTTCAATCATACAAATCACAATTTTTTTAATGTTATCTAACTACAATCATATTTTTCTCATAATAAAACAAAATAATTAAAAAAAATAACCATTAAAATAGTAAATTAAAAGATTATTTAGAGCCATTGAACAAACTACAATCACATTTTTCTTTTTGTGAGTGTTTATGTTTATCTAACTTCAATCATATTAAAAAATCAAATTATAAACAAAAGGAGATAACTTCAATCATACAAATCACAATTTTTTTAATGCTATCTAACTGCAATCACATTTTTCTCATATTAAAAAAAATAATTGAAAAAAAGAACCATTAAAATAGTAAATAAAAAGATTATGTAACGCCCTCAAAATAACAACATTAAACCCATCAATATAGACATTCATTGATATATAAAAGATCCACATTCTTCTATTCATCAGAGTTTCATTACAAAAGGTAGTACATGTTAACAACAAAAGCAAATGCCCTAAGGGCTTACAGCTTTCCAAGTTAACACTTGGTTACAAAAAGAGAGCACTAGCTCAATTACACATTAAGCCCTTGGCTTGAATCTACCTGTAATACATCAAAATATATATATATATATATATACAACCAAAAAGTCCATCTGCCTCAAACCTCCCAAGCTATGTCCTTAGAGGTGGCATGCTACCTGTACCTGAAAATGATGTTTCCATATAGGGTGAGCCACAGCCCAGTAGAAATACACTAAACCAACCATGAACAATGACTAAAAGATTAGCAGTTGATAGATGGCCAACACTGATACATCCACTTATATCATCTTACAGTTTCATGACATACAAGTCCATGTTACAATTCATTTTCCATTCTTTTCAATTCTCAATTCATAACCATGGCTCAGAACTTGGCCAAACCACTTATATGAGACAGTAACTCATATTAAACATTTTCCTATTTCAATAAAAGATAAGCATACTAGCTATATCAACACGTTAACAGATAAGCATATGAGCTATATCAACACTTCCATAGATATGCCTAAGAGTAATATCACACTTCCATAGACAAGCGTATGAGCTGTGTCAACACATTACTAGATAAGCATATGAGCTATATCTATGGAGTCCATCCCCCATCTTCTCCCAAACAACATCCGGTTTAGAGGTCCATCCCCTATCATCCCCTAAACTGTGGAGTACATCCCCTATCTTCTCCAACACAACACAATGCATATAAACAATAATTATACACATCACCAATCAATACATAAAATTAATGTATTCTTTCAACTGTCACACTCAATGACACATTTCAATGATCAGTTTTTGTTTGCCTAATCATCATGCATTGTCTACAACAATCAAGACTATCCTCCACCGATAGCCCAAAGCAGTTATTTCTATACAGAAAATAAATGCACAAAACGGATAATATATCAAAATTTCTGATGATGCAGTTCGTCTAGGTGGATGGGTCGGACTGATCCAAGCTCCCTGAATCTGGGTCGGGATGTCGGAATCCCACCGGTGTAACCTGCAAGCAAGTTCAATGGGGAACGGGGTAGTCCCCCAGTGAACCCTCCGACGAATAAGTTAGTGTCTAGGCGATAGAGAGAGTGAGGGAGATAGGGGTTAGAAAAGCTTAACCTTTTTCTTGTCTTCCAGCTTTGCTTATATCCCTTTTTGTCATCATTTCGTTCCTTGCCGAAAGCTTGTGCCGTCATTCGTCTTGTTCAGGGTGAGGGGTGCCATTCCGGCTGAGAGGTGTTGTCGCAATAAATGCTGTGATGGATTGCATTAATGGTGATGTGCTGTGGCAATAACTTTGCAGATCTTTGTCTGTTGACGTGGCCTTTCCTGCATCTGCCATGTGTCCGGACCTCATTGGTCCTCCCTGCCTAGTTGGCTTCCAGTGGTGTTGGGTTTTTCTAACCGGGTTGTGTAATGGGGGTTTAGATGGTGGGTTGTGGTCCTTGTGGGCCTATCTGGGCCTATCCATGTCAGTAGTCCCCCATTCCCGAGTGCAGCTTTAGTCCAACGAAGGGAATAGTGACAATAAGACAGACGAGTCCGATCGTGAGGGTGGCCGAGCGTGAGAGGCCGACCGTGGGGGTGGCCGAGCGTAAGAGGCCGACCGTGAGGGTGGCCGAGCGTGAGAGGCCGACCGTGAGGGTGGCCGAGCGCGAGAGGCCGACCGTCAGGGTGGCCGAACATGAGAGGCCGAGCGCGAGAGGCCGACCGTGAGGGTGGCCGAGCGTAAGAGGCCGACCGTGAGGGGGGGCCGAGCGCGAGAGGCCGACCGTAAGGGTGGCCGAGCGTGAGGGCACGGGGCTCAAGAGGCGGCGTGTCACGTGATGATTTGAAGTGGAAAAGAAAAGGTGAGGACAGGGGTCAGTGCATCTGGACCATACACGTGGCAGAATTTCGGGGGAGGGGAAAGGCCAGGCGTTAGATCAGAAGTGAAACGTCAGGGCATTATTATGGGCATTGATGACATGGTTTTGGCGGATGATTTGAAAGGTTTTCAAACTGGCGAACATTAATTTGGATCCTTGGAATACAGGCAAGCCGTGGGCTTTTGGTATTATACGATTCACTTACTTCTTTACCAAAACGCAAGATATTTCTGGTGCTAGCTCCTTCGTTGCTCAGGATACCCCGTTGAAACACTTCTTCGATTTGTTGGCACCTGCATCAGAAGCGATTCGCAAACATAGCTTAGAAATGGCTCAGGAAGAGACTGCAATTGTCAGGGTAGATCCACTAGGGGACGATGATGCAGAGGAATTAGTGGCACAATACAGAACGGACAGAGGGGGGGAACCAACGATGCGTATCCATGGTTCCACCTTGGTGGAAGCTCCGACGCCGATCAGTGAGGTGATGGCAGATCATTGGCATACAAAGGCGGACAAATCGATGATAACAGAGGCGGAGTTGGGGGTAATCCGCGAGAAGTACCAAATTCCGGCGGAAGTGGAGCTGTGGTTGCCAGCGTCGACGGAAAGGCCATCGGACGCTAGGGTAGGAGGGTTTTCCCTGTACGAGGAGGCTCTGAAGGGAGGGTTGAGGTTGCATCTGCCTCAGATAGTGGTGGACGTGCTGAACCACCTAGAAGTAGCGCCGGGCCAGCTGATGCCCAATGCCTGGAAGATGCTGATGGCCTGTGCGAGTGCATGGCCGAAGGCGAATGAGGGGGAGTCGATGTCGGTGGAGGAGTTCTTTGCCTGTTACAAGGCCTCTGGGCAACAGGAGACGTGGGTTACCCTGCAGGCAGTTGTGGGGAAGGGGTTGGTGGCTGGTCTGCCTACGTCGATCAAGGGATGGCGGGCGCGGTGGTTCTACGTTTCGGCGAACGGAGGGCCTGGGGTGAGCGCCGTCTGGAAGGTGCCAATTAGGACGGTGGAGGCAAAACTGGGGGCGGCAGCGGGGGAAAGGGTGAAGAGAGTGAAGGAATGGAGGGAAAGGGAGAAGGCTAGGTGGGACGAGCTCGTACAGCCGTCTGCATTGTTTGAGGCAGGGCTGGGTCCTCAGCCGACCGGAGGAGATCTGGACCGAGCGGAATTGGAAGCAAGGAGGGAGGCGCAGGAGGCTGAGGATCAAGCCCTTCTTGCCAGAGCTAGTAGGCTCAAGAAAGCTCAGGACGAAAGACCTGCCCAACCAATTGCGAAAGAGAGGATCAGACCTCGTCCGCAGCCGTTGGGAGGAAAGGACTTAACCACCTTCGAGCCACGAAAGCCCCCTGTGGACCCTGTGAAGGAGAGGGCCAGGAAGGAGGGGGAGGCTCTGAGAAAGAAGAAAAAGAAGAGAAGTGCTCCAGAAGAGGCTGCAGGGGAGCCTGGGGCTAAGAAGGTGAAGAAGGCTCCAGCTGGGGTGGAGACCCCTGTGGCAAGGGTGACCCCAGCGCTGGAGGCTGCTGAAGCTGTCCCAGTGCCTCAAGTGGCGGTGGAGGAGGGTAGGACTGAGCCAAGTGAGGGGCAGCAGGTGCAAAGGAGCGTTGTGCCTCAGGAATGAGGAGTTGGCCTGAACACGGCGATTTATCATGCACGTGCGGTGGCTGAAACGCTGGAGGGAGGAGAAGGCTCCGCCAGGGCGGGGGCTGACCGTCTGGTGAAGATCGTGGAGGAGTCAGCCCTCCGTGCTGCGTCCAGATTCAATGAGGCAGACCTGTTCAGGGGTCTGTGCTCTGCACAAATGGAGGTGACAACTCTGGCAGGGGCTCTCTTCAGAAAGGCAGGAGCTGCCAAAATCAAGGTGGAGGAAGCCAAGGCACAACTTGCCAACTGAAGGAGGAAAAGGCGAGTTGGGAGGGGGCCCAAACGGAGCTGCAAGCAGCCAAACTGGAGTTGGAGGATGCACGCCGCAAGGTTGTGTCATTTGAATTCCAACTGGCTACTGAGCAGAAAAAGCTGGAAGAGTCCCAAAGGGCCTGTGTGATTGCCAACGAGAGGCATGAAGAGGCCATGAGCAACAATGAGGAACTGGTGAGGCAGAAAGATGAGGCAGACGCTAAGGTGGAAGCTCTGCAGAAGGAGGTGGAGGAAAAACTCGCCAAGGCAGAGGAGGAAAAGGGGAGATTGATGAGGGAGTTAGAAGTAGAGATGGGGAGGGCGCAGGCGGAGAGGGAGAGCTTGCAGAAGGAGCTGGATGAGGAGAAGAGGAGGGCAGCCACTGCGAGTGAGGCTCTGCAAAAGGAGTTGGAGGCAGAAAGGGCAAGGGGAGCCTCTGAGAGGGGGATCCTTCAAAAAGAGCTGGACGAAGTGAAGGCGAGGGCGGCCTCGGAAAGGGCAGCCTACCCTGACCTGTACGTCGCAGCGGTTGCACAATTCAAAGGGTCTCCCGAATTTCAGGTGGCAGTAGACGCCGCAGTGGCTGCCAGCTTGGCTGGGGTGGAGTCTGGGGGTGCTGGGTCATCAGGGACAGGTGCTGGGGTGAGGACAGAGTCTGAAATCATCAACAGTTTCCAGCAATCTGACTACTACAAGCACGAAATGGCTGAGTACTGGGACAGCGGTTGGAAGATGTTCAAGCGCAGGGCTGAGGAGCTGTTCCCAGACTTAGACCTGAGTAGTGTGGTGGTTGGAGAAGATGACGTAGCCCAGACCCCACTGGACGAGGGGGTTGAAGAAGCTGACCTCATTTCGAGCGAGGAGGAGGAGTGATCTGCATGATGAGCAGGCTTAGGAGTTTCGGTTTATTATTTTGTTGTTTTTTTTTTTTTTTTTTGAAGGGATGTAAGTAATTTGTATACACATTTTTGAATGAATAAAATGGCACTTATGGTTCTAGGTGATGATTCCAGTATATGCCCCCTTGTGTTGGTTTGGTCTTGGTTTGTTTTTTCTTGTGATTATTTTGCGCACTGATGTTTTCAGCAAGTGCTTGTGCTAGGCAGTAGAGCAAGGTGAAACTAAAGTCATGCCAAAATCCAAGTCAGAATAGGATGAGGAATTTTCTAATACAGAGTGAAATAGCAAATTTGTTTAAGTGTGGGGGGAATCTGGAAAGTAATGTTTCAAATCGAATGAGCATGGAAGTATGCTGAAATGTGATGTTGAAGATGTGATTTGCAAATAACATATGGGAGAGCATCTTTAAAATAGGACTAAGTGTCAAATTACCTTGAAAAAGTAGACTGAAATGTAGTGTTGAAGATGTGATTTTCAAATGAAATATGGGTGAGCATCCTTAAAATATGACTAAGTGTCAAATTATTTTGAAATTGTGGTTAAACGTCAGATTATGACTGAGTGTTTTGCTTTATGAGCTTTCATTCATAGGTCTGACTGGGGCTTGTGAAAATGCTCAGGTCTGGCTGAGGCTTTAAGTGCTCAGGTCTGGTTGAGGCTTTTGAAGGTTCTCAGGTCTGACTAAGGCTTTTGAAAGTGCTCGGTCTGGCCGAGGCTTATGTAAGTGCTCAGGTCGGACTGAGACTTTTGAAAGTGCTCGGTCTGGCCGAGGCTTATGTAAGTGCTCAGGTCGGACTGAGACTTTTGAAAGTGCTCGGTCTGGCCAAGGCTTATGTAAGTGCTCAGGTCGGACTGAGACTTTTGAAAGTGCTCAGGTCGGACTGAGGCTTTGAGAGTGCTCGGTCTGGCCGAGGCTTTTGTAAGTGCTCAGGTCGGACTGAGGCTTTTGAAAGTGCTCGGTCTGGCCGAGGCTTATGTAAGTGCTCAGGTCGGACTGAGACTTTTGAAAGTGCTCAGGTCGGACTGAGGCTTTTGAGAGTGCTCGGTCTGGCCGAGGCTTTTGTAAGTGCTCAGGTCGGACTGAGGCTTTTGAAAGTGCTCGGTCTGGCCGAGGCTTATGTAAGTGCTCAGGTCGGACTGAGACTTTTGAAAGTGCTCAGGTCGGACTGAGGCTTTTGAGAGTGCTCGGTCTGGCCGAGGCTTTTGTAAGTGCTCAGGTCGGACTGAGGCTTTTGAGAGTGCTCGGTCTGGCCGAGGCTTTTGTAAGTGCTCAGGTCGGACTGAGGCTTTGAGAGTGCTCGGTCTGGCCGAGGCTTTTGTAAGTGCTCAGGTCGGACTGAGGCTTTTGAAAGTGCTCGGTCTGGCCGAGGCTTATGTAAGTGCTCAGGTCGGACTGAGACTTTTGAAAGTGCTCAGGTCGGGCTGAGGCTTTTGAGAGTGCTCGGTCTGGCCGAGGCTTTTGTAAGTGCTCAGGTCGGACTGAGACTTTTGAAAGTGCTCAGGTCGGGCTGAGGCTTTTGAGAGTGCTCGGTCTGGCCGAGGCTTTTGTAAGTGCTCAGGTCGGACTGAGGCTTTTGAGAGTGCTCGGTCTGGGGTCTTGAGTGTGTGCTGCAAGCTGAAACTTAATTGGGACGATGAGGATAGCTGGGAGACAAAACAGTTGTTATAAGAAATGTAGTACAATGACCAAGAATTACATCATGCGTCAAAATGGGAGTACAACAATTGAGGAATACAAAAGTAACAGCTTATTGAAAGTAGCGTTTCACGTGTTCAGCATTCCATGGGTGGGGAAGGTCCGACCCTCCATATCTTGAAGTCGGTAAGTGCCTGGACGCGGTCTGGCTTTCACAATATAGGGTCCCTCCCATTGGCGGCCAATTTACCCTCAGTCGGATTCTTGAGGCAAGGGTTGCTTCTCTCAACACTAAGTCCCCCACAGCAAATTCCCTTGGTCGGACCTTGCGATTGTAGTGTGTCCTCATTTTTTGCTGGTATGAGGCTAATCTTACCGCAGGCGGTTTCCCTGAGTTCTTCAATCAGGTCTAGGTCCGCGCGACGGAGCTCTTCGGTTGAGGCGAGGTCTGGATGCAGAACCCTGGGGGTGGGCAGACCGACTTCGACTGGATGACCGCCTCAGCGCCATATGTTAGACGAAAAGGGGTTTCCCCAATGGAAGTCGAGCAGTGGTTCGGTAGGCCCAGAGTACGTTTGGTAGTTCCTCAGCCCAAGGCCTTTAGCAGCTTCGAGTTTGGTTTTGATGATCTTCAGGAGAGAACGGTTTGTGACCTCAACTTGGCCGTTTGCTTGGGGGTGACCAGGGGAAGAGAAACATGGTTGAATCTGGAGATCTGCACAAAACTGCCTATACTTGGCGTTGTCGAATTGCTTTCCGTTGTCGGTGACGATGGCTTTTGGGATGCCAACACCTGCAAACGATCGACTGCCAAATGAACTTGTTGTATTTCGCTCGGTGATGGTGGCCAGGGGTTCTGCCTCTACCCATTTGGTGAAGTAATCGATGGCGACAATGCAAACTTGGTTTGGCCTCGGCCGGTGGGAAGTGGACCAACCAAGTCGATCCCCTATTTGGCGAATGGATAAGGGCTGCAAAGGGTGATCAGCTCGGTAGGAGGGCGTGTGCGATGTTGGCGAAGCGCTGACACTTGTCGCATTTAAGCACAAAATTGGTGGCATCTTGGTTGAGAGTCGGCCAGAAGTAACCTGTGCGGAGTACTTTCTGAGCGAGGGACCTGCCCCCCGAGTGGTTGCCACAGATCCCCTCATGGATTTCTTGCATGACATTAGGTTTCCTGGGTGGGGTTGAGGCATCGCAGGTATGGGCGCGAAAAACCTCGTTTATAAAGG
>JAPPVO010001839.1:0-18121 GCA_030407325.1 Camellia japonica | reverse complement strand
AGGTGGCCGGCCGGCCACCCCCTATGGCCGGCCGGCCAAGGGGTAAAAATGGAACACAAAATTGCTGGCCGGCCACCACACATGGTGGCCTCCCATGTGTGCTGAACAAGACCCTATGGTTCAAATTTGACAATTCTGAAGCAGGAGAGAGAATAGGCCAATTCAAAGAGGGGTTCAAAAGGTTCAATGAGAGTTACTGGCCGGCCATATGTTTTTAGGGTCCTCCCATGTGTGTACAACACAAATATGTGGTTTTGGCTTGAAGAAAATGGCCCTAGGGTGTTCAACATTAGCCCAGAAGTGAGAAAAACGGGCGCCGGGGGCGCCGGAAGAGCATAACTGCTTGTTGAGACAATTACTAGCCTCCCACCCTCCAGTGACCTCCTTATGATAAAACAGAGGTACCTGCCAAAAATGAACAAAAACCGATGCAAAACGAATGCTCGGGGCCAAAACACGCAGTTCGGGATCCCGAAAATAGGCCGTTAAGCACCGAAAGTGGCATTCGGCCACGAAGTGGGTATCTAAGACCCCAGTGTCCCTCGAAAGGGAGTAAATGAGATGCATGCCAAAAACGGAGGAATCGGAGATGGTCGGGTGGTCCCGAACCGAGGCACACGGCTTGACGGCTCCGAAAACCGGGAACCGGGCTCCGAAATGGGCAAAATGGCCTACGGCCACAAAATGTAGCCCACGGCCACTGAGAGATGGTCTACTAGACCTCTCCCTCCCCTCAGGAAAGAAAACAGAGAAAACCGAGTCCGGTTCGCAAACCGAGGCAAGGCACAGAAGAGAGTTCAGAAGTCCGGAGGCAGGGCGCACGGCCGCGACTCTGAGACTTCTGAACGAGCACGATATGCAACATCACCGAGCGCTCAATCGGTGACGTCTGAGTCTTAAGGTCGGTCAAAAATGGGGTGTCTACACATACCCTCCGCCTCCTCCTTCAGTGCCACCTATGCCAAACAATCAGAATGATGATCGAATAATAGCCCTCACCAAAGAATTTAAGAAAATGAAACTGCCATAGTTTCATGGGGGATTAGATCCGTTGAAGGCCGAAGCATGGGTTCTTGGGATTGAAAAACTATTTGAAGTGTTTCCTTGTTCAGAGACACAGAAAGTGCTTTCAGCCACTTTTACTCTTGAAGATGAGGCAAGAAGGTGGTGGATGCTAATGCATGAAAATAATATAGACATTGGTTGGACACGGTTCTTGGAAATTTTCTATGACAAGTATTTTCCACAGTGTGTCCGTGATAGAAAGGTGTCGGAATTCATGGAACTTAAACAGAACAACATGACTGTAGCTGAGTATGAAGCCAAGTTCATTGAATTGGCTAGGTTGACACCACATGTGGTTGGCACTGACTACAAGAAAGCGAGACATTTCGAAGGGGGACTCTGGGATGACATCTTAGAAAAGGTAAATGTTCTCAAACTGGAGACCTATATTGAGGTGCTAGACTGGGCCATAATATCAGAAGCCAATATAGCCAGACAAACTAAACCAACGACTAACTGGAAAGGTAGCAAAAGACAAGGCTTCTTTTCGAAGAAGAAATTTTCAAAGAAGCAAAACACGGGCTCCTCAAGGACCTTGAATTCTTCTCGAGATACATCTCCTATGTGCAATATTTGTAGTAAAAGGTGTCGTGGAGTTTGTTACCATGTGTTAGGAGCCTGTTTTAAATGTGGTAAAAAAGGGCACTTGGCCAGAGATTGTAACCAGAACAGTAGAAAATTAGCTATTAGCTCAACAGCATCCATCCCGAAACTGGGAAATACTATGAGATCTACTACCGCCGGAGATACCGTGAGGCAAGGGAGAGTTTTTGCACTTGTTCCGGGCGATACACGAAATGTTGAAGCCGTTGTCTCAGGTACTATCTATATATGCAATCAGGATGCTTTTGTGTTAATTGATTCTGGATCAACACACTCTTTCATAACTTGTGCATTTACATCTAGACTGAGTAGACCCCTAGAACCATTACCATATTTGCTATGTGTGTGTGCTCCATCTGGGGAATCCATGTTGTGTGCATCTCTATATCGATTTTGTGACATGCGTATTGGAAATGCTATCCTATATGTAGATTTGTTGCCCTTGAACTTTAGATATTTCGATGTAATCTTAGGCATGGACTGGTTAACTAAATATTGTGCCACCATTGATTGTGTAACAAAACGGGTTGTATTTAAACTACCAGAATAGAAAGAAATTGTGTTTGTGGGTAATGGGGTAGTGCCTCCACCTTACTTAATATCTGCAATGAAAGCATGTAAATTGATCAGGAAGGGGTGCCAGGGTTACTTGTGTTATGTGTTATCTGAACAATCTTTGAATGTTGAATTGAATAGTATCCCTATTGTTAGCGAATTTCTAGATGTGTTCCCAAATGAATTGTCAGGGGAATTAGTGGATAGGGAGATAGGATTTACTATTGAAGTTGTGCCAGGCACTCAGCCTATTTCTAAAACTCCCTACATAATGGCTACCACTGAAATGAAAGAACTGAAAGAACAGTTGCAAGATCTGCTTGATAAAGGGTTTATCTGACCTAGTACTTCACCATGGGGTGCACCGATGTTATTTGTGAAAAAGAAAGATGGAACCTTGCGCTTGTGTATTGACTACCGAGAACTGAAAAAGGTGACAATAAAGAATAAATATCCCTTACCTCATATTGATGACTTGTTTAACCAGTTGTAGGGATCACAGGTGTTTTCCAAAATTGATTTGAGATCTGGGTACCACCAGTTGAAAGTAAAGGCAGAAGATGTTGAGAAAACAACATTCAGAACGAGGTATGGTCATTATGAATTTCTTATTATGCCATTTGGGGTGGCTAATGCTCCTGCAGTGTTTATGGACTTAATGAACCGAATTTTTAAGATCTACCTTGATGAATTTGTTGTAGTTTTTATTGATGACATTTTGATATACTCAAAGAATAGACTTGAACATGAACATCACTTGAGAACTGTCCTGTAAACACTTAGAGAAAAGAAATTATTTGCTAAACTAAAGAAATGTGAGTTTTGGTTGGATGAAGTTATTTTCTTAGGGCATGTTATCAACAAAGAGGGGATTTCAGTGAACCCACAGAAAATAGAGGCAATTGTGAATTGGCCTACACCGACAAATGTAACAGAAGTCCGCAGCTTCATGGGCTTAGTTGGGTACTATAGAAGGTTTGTGAAAGACTTTTCGAGAATAACTGTGCCTCTTACCCAACTGACACGCAAAGGGCAACCATTTGAATGGAACGACGAAAGAGAATCAGCCTTTCATGAATTGAAAATGAGACTGACCACCGCACCAGTTCTGACATTGCCATTAGGTACAGAAAACTTTGTGATTTTCAGTGATGCATCTTATAAAGGTTTGGGCTGTGTATTAATACAGAACGGAAGGGTGATTGCTTATGCCTCCCGGCAGCTGAGGCCACATGAAAAGAACTACCCAACACATGATTTAGAATTGGCCGCAGTTGTGTTTGCTTTGAAAATCTGGCAGCATTACTTATATGGGAGGAAATGTGAAGTCTACACGGATCACAAAAGTCTGAAGTACTTCTTTACACAGAAGGAGCTAAATATGCAGTAGAGAAGATGGCTTGAATTGATAAAAGATTATGATCTTGAAATCCAGTATCACCTCGGGAAAGCCAATACAGTTGCTGATGCCTTGAGCAGAAAATCAATGGGGAATTTGGCTTGCTTGCTTACTGAACAAAAAGAAATTTTGAAAGATTTTGAGAAGTCTGAGATTGAAGTGATAATGTGCGAACATGGCAGATTGATAGCCGTTATTTCAGCAGAACCAGCAATCATTGATGAGATTAAACAGAAAAAGAAGGAGGATGAATTCCTTAAAAAGATAATTGATGAGGTTGAAATGAGTCCGAGACCGGAATATAGTGTGGTAAATGAAGTGCTGAAATTTCAAGACAGATTGTGTGTTCCGAACATTCCTGAGTTAAAGAAAAGAATTCTAGATGAAGCCCATAAATCAGTGTTTGCTACGCATCCGGGTAATAACAAAATGTATCGGGATTTGAAGCAAAGCTATTGGTGGCCCAAAATGAAGAAAGAAATTGCGGAGTATGTGTCCAAGTGCCTTTAATGTCAGCAAGTTAACGCTGAACATCAGAAACCAGGCTGTCTACTTCAGCCTCTCCCTATTTTGGAATGGAAATGGGAGCATGTGACTATGGACTTTGTTGTTGGTCTATCACGAACCCCTCGAGGTATGGATTCCATTTGGATTGTAGTTGATAGACTGACTAAATCGGCACATTTTCTACCTGTTAGAACTACATTTGATGCTTATAGACTAGCTACTATATATGTTGATGAGATCGTCCGTTTACACAAAGTTCCGATGTCTATTTTGTCGGATAGATATCTGAAATTTGTATCTAGATTGTGAAAGAGTTTGCAGAGAGCTATGGGGACAGAACTGAGGTTTAGTACTGCATTCCATCCATAGACAGATGGGCAATCAGAACGGACCATACAGACGTTAGAAGATATGCTGAGAATGTGTGCTTTAGATTTTCAAGGGAGTTGGGAAGATTATTTTCCACTAGCAGAGTTTGCATACAATAATAGCTTCCACTCCAGCATCGATATGGCACCATACGAGGCTTTGTATAGTAGAAGGTGTAGATCGCCAATTTGTTGGACAGAAGTCAGGGATAGGGTTTTGCTTGGGCTTGAAATGGTGCAAGACACTTCTGAGAAGATTAAAATTATCCAACAGAGGCTCAAAACAGCGCAAGATCGACAAAAGAGTTATGCAAATGTTTGAAGAAGACCTCTTGAGTATGAGGTTGGTGATCACGTGTTTATTCATGTGACTCCGATGAAAGGCCAAGTCAGGTTTGGAAAGAAGGGGAAGTTATCGCCCCGTTACATTGGGCCGTTTCAAATTCTAGAAAGGCTTCGTCCAGTTGCTTATAGAGTTGCTTTGCCACCGGGATTTGAGCAAATCCATAATGTGTTTCATGTGTCAATGTTAAGGGGTTATCTCCGAGATCCCCTTCACATGATTGATTATCACCGAATAGCTCTTGATGAGAATATGGAATACGCAGAATGGCCGGAATGAATCATCGACCGGCAAGTGAAACAGTTAAGAAGCAAGTCCATTCCGATGGTGAAAGTAGCATGGAAAGAACACTATGGGACGGACGCCACATAGGAAAAAGAGGATGAAACGCAACTACGCTATCCACATTTATTTCCCGACGAAGGTAAAATAAGTTTGGAGGACCAAACTTCCTAAATGAGGGAAGACTGTGATAACCATGTTCCGTATTATGCTAATTGATCTTTATTATGAATGTGATTATGTGTTTGATATCATTTTGAGTGCCATTTATATGAATATATGTGATTTTGAATTTCTATTTGTTTGCCATAGGAAAATCTATTCAACTTATTGTTAAAAACTGAAAAATTGAAGGCCTTATCAGCCACAGAAACCGAAATTAATTGCGCCATTGTGATTATCGTAATATTTAGAGCCTACCGTGAAATTTAATTGAAAATTTATTCGGATCAAATTAAATAGATTAAATTGATGAAATATTGCTCAATTAATTAGTGTTAATAGAATTTGATTAAGAGAGGTTATAAAAAGGGCCATTATACACCCACATTTTTTTAGTTTTGAGCTCAAAATTAGATTTTACACTCTAGAGAGGGAGAGGGTTGGCTCTAGAGAGAGAGAAAGAGGGAGAATTGTGTAATTTTGGCTCAAGGCTTAAGAATTGGAAGTTAAACTCAAAGAACTTGAGTGTTTGAAGCTCCTAGATGAGTAATCAACTCTTAATTTACGAGTTGAGTATTTAATTTTGTGAATTCAAGTGGTATGGTAGCTCATGGCAAAGAATGAGTTGAATATGAAGTTAGAATGCACATGCATGCATGAAATTAATGTCAAAAAAAAAATATCTTTTATTTTTTAAAAATTATTTCTACCCACTAAAGATAAAATTATGTAAAATTGATAAATGTTTTAGACATTTATTTATTTATTTATTTTACCAAATTAATTTTTATTATTTGTTTGGATGATGATCATGTAATGAGTTATTTTTATTTTCGTAAAATTAGTTTCTATTTTTCCAAAAGTTAAATATGGCAACAACTTTGATATCATTATTAAACTAATCCGTTAAATCAAAAAATTCAAAACTAAAAACATTTCATGTATTAAATATATCGATTACACATTAAAATCCTAACAATCATCCATTACATGATCATCATCCAAACACATAATAAAAATTAACTTGGTAAAAAAAAATGTCTAAAATATTTATTAATTTTACATAATTTTATCTTTAGTGGGTAGAAAAAAAATTTAAAAATTCAAAAATATTTTTTGATATTTATTTTTGTCAAATTAATTTATATTTTATCAAATTGACGATTGTGCCCTTGAAATTAAGCAAAGATATTTTCGATTGTCCTTATTTGGAACAAGATTCAAAATTCAGGGTCAAATGTGTCATAATTGAAAAGTCATGGACCAAAGTGACACGAACCCCAAATTATAGGGATTATTAGTGTAATTCGCCCATTTAATAATCATAGAGTTTTCATTTTATCATATTTGTATCCAAAAAAATGAATGGTCTTTTTTTTTTAAAAAAAAAATTGTAATCTATTTTCTCGGAGACAAACTTTTCTTCTGCAATTGATGGAAGTATGTTTTAAGTGTAAATTAGAAAATTTTCAACCATTAAGGGCTACAATGAAAAAATATATATATTTTGAGGACCAAAGTGAAAAATTATAAAACCTAAGCGGGCAATTTATAATTTGCCTCATTAGAAATTGTTAGTGTGTTTTATTTACTAGGAAAATTTACCCGTAAATCCTTTTTTTGAAAAGTTGAACTATTTAGTCCTAAAAGTTTTCTTATGCACCATTTAGTCTTTTTTTTACATCACAACATCATCATCAAAACAACATCAAACATCATCATCAAAACAACATCATCATCAAACAACATCAAACATCATCATCAAAACAACATTAAGATTATTCATTTTTCTTCGTCCAAACATTAACCTAATTTGTTTCCTCTTTTTAAAATTTTTATAAAATAAAAATACGTTTCTTTCCGTGTTAATGTTTTCGATCTTCATCAAAAACTCCTCATCTCTCTCCCTCTCTCATCAATCGCATATACTTCACCATTCTTGCAAACAATCAAAATTCACAAACAGTTTCAATTCTCTCTCGTCGATCTCTCTGTTCATTTTATCTTCGTCTCCTTCGTATTGGTTTGCTTTCTAGGGTTTCACACCGATTGGAAATGGATTGGGGGAACGTGACCGCAGAAGATCTGATCAAAGCCCTACGCGAAGACGAATCTGTGTTTGATGGAGTTTTGTTTTAGGGCTGGGTGGAGATGGACAAGACTGATCTTGAAGAAGGGGAGGCTTATCCTCCTTACCCGGATGATGATCGAAACATCGATCCTGATGAAGCTTTCTCTTACATTGTAAGGGTTTCCTCAAGATCTTGATGGTGTTGTTGATGATGGCGGAGCCACCATTGTTGGTGAAGTAATCGAATCGAATACGGTGAAGTAATCGAATCGAAGGTCCGTTTGATCCACACGTCGTAGAGATTGGATCTGTTCCTATTCGGCTTTGTCGACCTCTCATGATCTGTGTTATAAATCTAATGTTTGAAACATTATTGTAATTTTTCACGATTTTTGAAATCTGATTTCAAACATTGTAATTTTTGTTGTATCGCCGGTGGGATTCAAAACCCAGATTCGATGATGTTTTGTTCATGATGTTCTGACGTTGATGTTCATGATGGTAAACATTAGATTATTGAAATATGATGTTCATGATGGTAAATGAATCTGATGTTTCATTCTACAATTTCAAACATTATTGAAATCTGATGAACATTAGATGTTTGAAATCTAATGTATGAAACATTAGTGTAATTTTTCACGGTGTTTGAAATCTGATTTCAAACATTGTAATTTTTCACATTATTGTAATTTTTGATTTGATATCTAATTTTTGATGTTTGAAATCTAATTTTTCACGATGTTTGTTCATGATGCTCTGACATTGATGTTCATGATAGTAAATGAATCTGATGTTTCATTCTATAATTTCAGTCAATACCATGTTGGGGTTTTCCTCATTTACCCTTACTAAAAAGTGTAAAACATAGTGTAACACTGGTTATTTTATCATTAACATTAGCTTGGGACTAATTGGATCATAGGATAAAACATAGGACCAAATGGATCATAAGATAAAGATTTGGGATTTATTGGTAAATCGCCCTATTTACTATTGATTAGAAAAATATGTTGGAGATATATTTTGCGAAAGAGTAATATTATACATAATTTACATTATTTTCTCACTCTTAAACGCAATAATATCATTTTTTCTTATATCTAGAGTTGAGAGAATGAAATAAGGTATAGAATTATTGTAGCATTTTCTTTTGCCAAATTTCTACAATTTTTTTTTTCCTTTCCTTTGTATTGCATTTGCATGGAACAATGCAAATAAAGAAATGAAAAAAAGAAGCAAGCTGCAATCTTCAATTCCCAAAATCGAAGTTCCTCTCCCTTCATTGCGGTGAGACACCCTTCCCAAAAATCTGTTCCTTTCCCTATTTCAGTCGCGAACCCCATCCCCATCCCCATCCCCATCCCCATCCCCATCTCTCTCATCAGATAATTGTCTATGTCCATCATCAACCACTAACTCCTTTTTTTTTCTTTTTTTTCCTGTCTTTTTTCTTTTGTGAATAAAATTTCTTGAACTATATGTTCAGTATCAAAATTACCTTTTTTTTTTTGCCCTCTCCTGTGTGAATAAAAAAAATTTGTTATCTCTGCCTTTGTTTTGGCAATGAGCAAAAAGCTGGATTTTGTTTTTTTTTTCTCTCTCTATGAATAAATTTTCCCACATGTGGGTTTTATTCCGTATATTTGTTGGATATATATATTATTCATTATTATTGTAATTTATTGGGTTTCATCATAATATCATATATGAATCAAATAAAAAAGTTATGATAATGTCAATTTCATAAATATAATTATTTTCAATAATAACTCTCTCCCACTCTCACCCAAAAAACAAACCCAAACCCAAGCCTGCGAAATATAACCTCCACCTTCGATCCTATTTGATCAGCAACATAATAAGAAATTTAACAATAATATTAAAATTTAATAATTAAAATGCTATTTATAATTAAAAAATATATTATATACTGTACATATATTAAAATTATATTATATATATAACATAATAAAAACTCAATAGATATTATATATTCTATAAAAATTCAACAATATATTATACATATATTACATAAATATGTAATATTATTATTTATTTATTACTATATTTGCAAGTCAAATATGGTTCTGGTAAAAAAATATTTTCCTTGCCCTCAACTAGAATCAATCAGTTTTTCAAAATTTTCCCTCAAATCCTACCATTACCCTATTCAACCAACCCCAAATCCATCCCATTAGAGTCCAGAATCCTACCATACCCTATTCAACCAACCCCAAATCCATCCCATTAGAGTCGGGGGGAGGGGGGGACCCGGCAGATCGAGGCATTTTGCATCCGTAGCTATGGTACACATGTTTGTGCCATATGTAAGTTATGATATTTGTGGGGGGGTTCATTACCAGAAATGTCATAACTCAATCTTATGAGAGTCTCAACTAAAAAAAAAAAAAAAAGAGTTATAACTAAATACCACATAAAATTAATCAAAAAATTCTTGGATCATAACCAAAAATAGCGTTATAACTAAAATCACAATGAGCTCCTTTGGAAAGTTGGTTATTTTAGTTGATTTTTTTTTTTAAAACTATTTCAAGCTGCCTAAAAAAGTTATGTTTCAAAAGATAATTGGCTTTTTTTTTTAATAGATTTTTTTTTTTTTTGATCAGCAAAAAATAGGAGTTTTATTGATGAAAAGAAGCACCATACATGCAAAAAGACATCAACAAAACCTGGAACAGAAAGAGAATTGGTGAGAGACAATCCAAACCAAAACAGAGGTAACTACAGAAAAAAATACAGGACAAGCAATGAGGTTTCATCAAACAACATACCAACTTATCTCCAATTACACCTGAAAAACACACAGACAGACAACTCTTACTCCAGCAAACACCTCTAACTCCACTATATATGCACAACAGCAACTCTTGAGCCAGGCACCTCGAAAGTAAACATTTCTGGAGCAGCTCTGAACAACCCAATGCAGCTTCATCAGAACAACATCTCTGAAGCATCTCTGAACAACCCAATGCAAACCAAAGCAAACTTCTCCCAGCAGCAGCTCTGAAGCAATAACAGATTTGGAGCAATACACCTCTACAACAAAACAAACACAGCTCTTGAACTCCTTGCCTCAAACTCCTTCACACAGATTACCACCTCCCATGTTTCACCCAAACTCCAAACTGCAGAAATTCACTAACACCTCCAAACTGCAAACTTTTTATCAGACCTATGGATCTTATGAGACCTATGCTTACCTCAGCTTCATCAATCCCTCTTATATTCCGATTGAGAATCTTCATGTAGACAAATTTGCACTCTTAGTTCCCTGCCAGCAGTAGCCTAGTTGGCATCCCAACCGCGAGCTCTTAGCCTTCTCCAGATCGATAGCTTCCAGCTGCTTTTAATTTGTCTTAAAACCTCCTCATCCTCCCTTCAAAATCAATGCCAAGAGCTTTACCCAAAGCCAAGGTAGCTTCCGGCTCAGACAAAGCGAAACTGCCTCTACTGGACTTGCTTGCCATTGAGAGTGAAATGGCAGCGCAGCTGAAGATCGGAAGACAGCTCCCTTACGCAGATTCAGAGTCGCTTTCCCGAATGGTTATGAGAGAAAATGTGAAATAATTCTGTTTTGGATGTGACATTTTGTCTTATTAACTATTTTAGCCTAATTTATCTTTATTGACTATTTTAATCTAAAATCTTTCTCCCAAATAGGGCCAATGTGTATAACCAAGTCATAATCAAGTCAAAATTAAGATCTCAATAAGTCATAACCAAATATCATAATTAGAGTGCATATGTTAAAGATCATAATAAATATCATAATTAGAGTACCCCAATAAAATTTCCCGATCAATGAATGTACAAGTAACTGATGTTTGTTAATCAATATACTGGGGAAGATAGTTGGCTTTTTGACTATTTTAATCAAGTAATTAGTTTTTTTTTTTTTTTTTGACTATTTTAACCTAACTAAAAAAGTTATTCTTGAAAAGATAGTTGTTTTTATATATATATAGTTAATTTGATGGTTGTGAGAGAAAAAATAAAATAATTATATTTTAGATGTGACATTTTGTCTTATTGAATATTTTAACCTATTTTGTTTTTGTTGACTATTTTAATCCAAAACTTTCCTCCCAAACAGGGCCAATGTATATAAGCAAGTCATAATCAAGACAAAATTAAAATCTCAATAAGTCATAATCAAATATCATAAAGATCATAATTAGAGTGCATACGTTACAAGCCCCAATAAAATTTACCTATCAATGAATGTACAAGTAATTGATGTTTGTTAATAAATATATTGTTGTCCAATAGGTCCTATGATAATTAATGACATTATTCACCAAATAATATTTAAAAAGTCACTAATTGTTAATTTTTAGCGACAGTTTAAAAATTATCACAAAAAAGTCAGTAATTATAAGTTTTAGCAACAGTTTAAAAACATCGTCACAAAAAAGTTACTAATTTTCAACTTTCAGCTACAATTTAAAAAAATTGTCCCGGAAAAACATTACTAATTGTAAGTTTTAGCAATAATTTATAAAAATCATGACAAAAAAAAGTTACTAATCGTCAATTTTTAGTGACAATTTTATTCGAACTTATTTTCTATAGAATTTGATATAATTTAATCAAACTATTATCCATTCGTAATTTATCCCAATATATTTAGAAGACTTGTGGACAAAATCAGTAGAAAATTCCAATCAGTGAATAGTGGGTAGAATAAGTACCACGGCACGTATATGCTATGTGATGATGAAGATTGGCATGTATTGAACTAGAACAAGTGGGGATGGAATAATTACCAAGCAAACAAGTATTATATTGGAATAGTTGGTCTGCGGATGTCATGTCATGTGCATTCAACTATATTAGGGTGTACATAGTAATAGGTAATGAGGAGGAGGTCAAATAAATCAAACTAGAAAATGTCCCTGAAACATGGGCAACGTGCCTTCTTGACTTTGCTTCTCGTCCTATACTTAACAAAAAGAAAAACGGCTTGATTGTGTTTGTGTGTATCAAAGACAGTGAACCAAGATATAGGCTCAATTAGAATTTTAGGCAAGAATTTGTTGACACTAGCACATGTAACTTCTTTTGTTCACATATCAGACAAACTATTAATAAAACGAATATTCACTAAATTATACTTTGACAGTTTACATAAAATTCTATTTAATTTTTCAATTGTAACATTTACCATCTTACATTTTAGTTAAGTTAAAATATGATTATTCTGTTAGTTTGATATTATATTGCCTAGCAAAAATTGTCATGCCACGCTCTCATGAGGCACTTTTTTGAAATTAAATAATAATAATAATAAAATTTATTTCCTTTTATTTTTTTATTTTTCATTGTATTTTCTCTTTACTATATTTTATAAACCAGTTGCTGCCAACCACAACAAACTTGCTATTTCCCTACCGTTTTTGTGCAACACGTTACCCATTCCCTGCTACCGATGGTCACTACTCATCCCTTTCTTGTCACTCCCACCATGCTTTGCTACCAATAGCCACTACTCACCCCCTTGTGGTATGCCAGAAAACGGTATCGAATAGAACGAAAGGTGTGGCCGACAATCATTTGGCCTAATGGTTGTGAAGTGGTTGTTGGGCTTAGCTAAGTGGGCTTGAGTAATCATTTGGCCTAATGGTTGTGAAGTACTTTAGGGTGTGATGTTTAATCTAATCTAGATACCTTCTGTTATGGATAAATTAATTAGATCTTGAGTAATCATTTGGCCTAATGGTTGTGAAGTACTTCATGGTGTGATGTTTCGGGTTCAACTCTAATGGAGAAGAGTTTGATACCTAGTTGGTTTATTTTTACCCCATTATGGGGGTTATATATAATTAGTAGTGGTTGTTGGGTTTAGCTAAGTGGGCTTGGTGGATTGGTTGTGAGACTTTGTTGATTTTCTAACAATTGTGGACTAGTGATATGTTATATAAATATTTTTAATAATATAATTACTCTTTTATCTATTGACCAAAATAATAATAGTAATAATAATAATAATAATAATAATAGTCATTTTGATTACAAAATTAACATGTATGGTTGGTTCACATGTCGATTTTGCATACCCTTTTCATAATAGAATGTCAACGAAAAGGTTGAGATTAAAATAAATGATAAGATTAGTTGAGAAAACTGTATTAATTTTTAATTGGGGATAAAGTAATAATGGCCAATAATTAAGAAAAGTAAAGCATAATTTCTCCCTCTTAATAAAATAAAATTAGACTATTAAACAAACAAAAGAGTAGCTGCATAATGGACTGCAAGATTTACTGCTTAATTTGACCATTCAAGATAAGAAAGCAATCATTGAAATTATATAATCTGGCTCTGCTCTGGGTTGCTGATCTGGCTTTGTTATGGGATGTTATTGATCTTTATCAATAAAATTTGTTCTGGGCTGCTGCTGGTATGGAGTTTGGTGCTTACATTTGTTATGGGCTGGTTGCATCTGTTATGGGATGGTTTTGTTCTGATATGGAGTCTGCTGCTGATCATTGCTGGTATGGTGTTCGAGGCTGCTGGTATGGTGTTTGGGGAGTACAACTGTATTATGCTTTCTTTTGGGTTGGTGTCTTACCAACTGTGAGAGTTGTTAGCCTTTGCTCTATGCCTTTTTATTGATAATTGTCAATGTTTTTGCTTGATATTTATCAATAAAATTCCTCTTTGACTGTTTCAAAAAAATTAATTATAAAATGATTAATCTAATCCAGATACCTTCTGTTACGGATACCATAACCAGTGAACCATACATTTCATTGAAGTACAATAGATACATTCTTGATGAATATCAAACTCACCCTTTGGTTCCTCTAATTATCAATAAATATGCTCACATGGGGTTTAATTGTTTTGGCCCTTATATGATAATTGTGATCATTCAACCACTACACAAAATTAAGATTTTAAAAATAAAAATAAAATAAATTTTCAAGGACAAAATATTTTAATTACTAAAAGTGTCATTGTTATATTTTTAGCTATGAAATTTGACATTTAATGATAAATTATTATCTTTTGGCTATCACAATTTTTGTCTCAAAGTAAACTTTTTTGTCACCTAATTGTTTGTTCTAAAAGTGCAGTTATTAGCAATATTTTAAAATTTTGGTCGTTAAAGTCCCTCTTTTGACTTTTGAAAATAACATTTTAGCGACAACTCTTGCGATAACATGAATTAGCCCTTAAATTTTTTTGTAACAAAATTTTCAGTTTTTAAGACAAAGTAGTTTTGATCCCTGAAACTCTATATGTTGTAGTGAATTGTTCTTTTGTTGATCTAATTTGAGAAACAAAATAATCCACAAAGTTTAATATTTTGATTAACAAAAAATATATAAATATTGTCATAATATTTTGGTAGGAAAATGCTAATCACCGCCGTTGGGCGGTAGTTAGTGAAGACATATGTAAAAAAGAAAAAAGAAAAAAAAAATTATTTAAATATATGAAAAATATATAATAATAATAATAATAAATACATTGAAATTCTTATGTTTTTGACATATTTTGTCCTTAAGAAATGTCGAGTGGGCGCCCATTAAGAGGACTCTATTGAATACCAGAAGGTCATGTTTTTTCCGTTCAAGAATTAGGCTTTCAACTCCCGAAACACAAACCTCAAACTTTCCTACTCACCTAAATGCACAATCACTGAAGGTATGCTCAAGTTATAACAACCACCAACTAAGATAAGGCTGAATGGGGAAATAAGCATTGGCAGTGCTACAAAAGTAAAGAATTGTTTTCTAAGGTTATGTTGGGTTAAAGAATATGATAAGAGAAATAGAAATAGATACAGAAATAAAAAAATAAAAAAATGATAGGATTCGAATTCCAGGTTTGGTTGAGTTAAGAAATATAGAAAGAAAAGAGATTAAAAGTGAATCTAAAAATAAAAAGTGAGATTGTATTTCTTTCTCATTTTCTTTATCTTGTATTTTCTATTATAATTAAATAAAAAGTAGAATTGTATTTCCTTTTCTCTTTTCATTTCTCTCATCAAAATCTCCAATCAAACACAATCTAAATCTCACATAAAACTATTGTCATACAATGTGTTTTGGATTAATTTTGAACCAAAACCATTGCATTTAGTGCTAATGGTGGAACATTGAAGCAAGCTAACATGGAGCCTTACCCTGTTTTTTTTTTTTTTATTATTTTATTTTTTAATGTATAATCTATTTCTATTGGTTGGGGGTGCACATGGGTTATATGATTGATAGCATGATAGAAATGAGAAAATTATGCCACATGGAAGCATGAGAAGCCCCCAAATCAAGCCCTCAAGTCATGGAAACCACAATGATATCCAAAATGATGGATTAGATAAGAGGACAATTCTTGTATTCAACCAAAACATATAATTTCTAATGATTCCAAAGTTTTATTAATGAATATATATAGAACAGGACAATACATTCAGCATCATGTCATATGATATGAGCCCAATTTATTAATTTGCATGTCTTCAAGTGGAAGCACATATCTCTCCTCTCCTTTCTGAAACATTGGTTCACACAAAATGTGTGTCTAACATATATCTATGACTTTATCCGGAATTTCTTCAAACAATTATATATATATATATATATGCAGTTAATAAACCACAATTTGTGCCCATCATAAAATTCAATCTCTTATTTCTTATTTTCTAATATTGTTACCATCAATAATTAGTATACACATTTTCTAAGGTAAAGTACCAATAAATCCCACATTTAGATCTTATGCACTATTTAGTCCTGCATTTTTTTCTTGTAAACTAATAAGTCCCATTTCAATATTAATGACAACTTTGGACATTATTGCACTGCTTGTTTCTCCCAGATGTAAATGGTAAAAGGGGGGTTTTGTTGATGTGAAAATTACAAATTTGTCAAAAGCTTACTAAAAAGTTTTTTGGTTTCCCTCCCACCTAATCAAAATAGAAGAGACGAAGATGGAAAATTCTGCATTTGCAATGTTAGTGCAGTGAAAATCCTACGTTTCTACAGAAAACGTCTTAGGTAATGTTAACTCATCATTACGACCTGCACAAATTAACATTCATTTTTCCTCCCAAACCTTAGAAATAAGAAAACCGTCTTCTGTGAGTGGAATTGCATCATCGATACACAACGAAAGTGAATAATTTTGTGGTCACGGTTGAGTTTAACGATGTCACTCTAGCGAGATTCGAGGTTTCATTCACTCATCATCAGCTTCTGCAAGTGTGTTAGTGAACAATGGCATTAGTTATGTGGCCCCTAATGTTGATGTCCTTGTTGTAGTAGTTGATTCGGTTTGTGTGTTCAATGTTAGAGTGTGTGTTTGTTCTTGATGATATGTAGTAGTGTTAGTTACTAAATACTGATTTAGTAGATGTTAATGGTTTGATGGGTTTCAAACCACATTGAGGGTGCGGTCATGTAATGGCTAATCTCTTTTGTGGTTGGTGTTCTGGTAATGTAAATTTGTGTCTGACATTTGATTGTTGTGGTGTATTTTTGCATCAATTTAATTGTAATCCCATTGGTTGTATTGGTGTGTTGTTATTTCCCCTGTTTGTCAGTGGTATATATGGTGGAGGTGATGTGGAATGACAGTGACATCAATGTTAGTTAAACGTAATGTTGATGATTTAAATGATAATGAAATGCAATGTTAGTCTCATTTGTTCATTGGGTTTTGTTGTTCTTTTACTGAATGGTTGGGTCCCTTTTTGGTTGGGTTTGTTTATGGATGTTGGTTTGTAGTTTAAATTGAATCAATGTTAGGCAGTTTGAATTGCAATTTTAGTCGCACTTGTTTAGTGGGTTTTGTAGTTATGTTGTTAAATGGTTGGATCCCTTTTGGTTGGGTTCGTTTACGGATGTGTGGCTTTGTAAAATAAATTACATCCTTGTTAGGTAATGTGTGATGGCAACCACATCTATGTTGGTTAAAATGTTCGACGTAGTGGTACGTTGATTGGCCAAATGAAATTTAGATATATGCTCGAATAAAATGACACACCATGACATAACATTATCATTATTAACACCGCATTGATCCAAAATTAAACAACGCAACTCAAAACCACATTCATGTTGGTAAAATGTTCGACGTAGTGGTATGTCGATTAGGCGAATGACATTTAGATATATGCTGGAATTAGTGTTTTCATTACGTAATAGTGCACGATTGGTTGCAAGGAGTGGGTAGCGTGATAGCCCACAATGGTCTTTATTAGTTTTTTGTTTGTAAAATTTTGTATGCGTGATGGTGGTTTTTTTGTGAAGTGTTGTTGTGGTACGGTTTGATTAAAGAATGGGTGATGATTGAAACCTGGGACAATATGATCAAGCCTGGATGACTTTGCAAGGCACAACATGTTTTGCAAATCTTCGTTCACAATCAACCTTAAACTTGTTGTATCGAAGAATGACATAACTCTACCATTACAAATACCGCATGGACCAAAAATTAAACAACACAACCTGTAACGACAGTCAAACAACACCCCTAAAATGGCATCGTAACATTAACACATTTAAACTCCATACTTCCCGACACATCCACCAACAATGAAATCACAACCCAACACTTTGAACTAACCACAAACAAAATATAATACTGACTTGTAAATTGCCGCACAATCGTCAGTAACATAGGCACCGAAGCAACACTGGGAAAAAAAAAAAAAAACAAACAAACAAACAAGTAAAATCACCGACACCTCCTTCAGCAAACCCCACGATCTGACATCAATACACCCATATCAA
>JAPPVO010001838.1:0-35419 GCA_030407325.1 Camellia japonica | reverse complement strand
TTAAGGTCTAAAAACCATTCAAAATAGCTTTGGTCCAAAATGGGATGTGAGGTTGGGATGTGACTATAGCGACCCCGGTCTTTTCCCATTTGATTATTGTATCCGGACTTATGTTCCGTAGATTCCATTGTTGTATCATTGTTGTTGTTGTCCTTTAATTCTTTATTTTGAGTTATAGGTTTTATTGGGCAGGTTATGTTTCAGGTTGGTTGGGTTTAGAAACCAAAAGTACATGTCCAGTTTTTGGGTTGGTCGCTCGAGCGAGCTCTTCTTCGCTCGAGCGAGGTCTTTGATTTTGGTCCTTCGCTCGAGCCAGGGTCCCTTCGCTCGAGCGAGCTTTGCGTCCAGTACTTAGACCTGATGGATGTGTTTCTTGGCTCGAGCGAGCTTCCTTCGCTCGAGCGAGTGAGGTGTATGTCTTTGAGTTCTTCGCTCGAGCGAGCTTTCCTTCGCTCGAGCGAGCTTCTGGGTTGCAGACCTGAAGCATCGAGTTTTTGGCTCGAGCGAGCATTTCTTCGCTCGAGCGATGATTTTTGTGTCTGGTCGCTCGAGCGACCAGGTCTTCGCTCGAGCGAGCCTGTCAGGTATAAATACGCAGAAGCGTATTTTAAAACAGTTTTCAGCCTCTTTTTGATTCTAAACCCTAAAGTCCGACTTCTCTCTCTTCTCTAAACACCTTCTCTCCTAGGTTTGATCTAGTTAGGGTGGGTTTTTGCCCTAGTTGCTTTACAAATAAGATAGAGGGGTGAGGGCTTCCATTTAATCTGAGAAATTCGTGGTTTGGAGCACTTTGAAGTTTGGGCATCATCTCCTTCTTCTTCTTTCTGAGTTATATATTCGAGGTAGGGATTTCCTACTCCATTTATACGCTTTAATCATAAGTGTTAGTATTTTGGTATGTGGGGGGTAGTTTGGTAATTTTGGTATGTGGGGGGTAGTTTGGTAATTTTGGAAGAAACCTTAGGGTTTGGTTTAGATTAATTTGTATAATTAATTTAAAGGAATAATGTGGAATTTGGTTTAATTCATAGAATTGGGAATGTTAAATTTACATTCATTGTTATATTTATTTCTTGTTTAGAAATAACTGTTTTGGGCTATCGGTGGAGGATAGCCATTGATTGTTGTAGACCTTGCATGCGGCTTAGGTATAACTGAAATTATGTCACCTATGTTGACTGTTGAATTAATACAGAACATTACTTGTATTGATTATGTGTTGTATATGGCAATTGTGTGTTTCATTGCATATGCATTTTTATTTGGAGGAGATAGGGGATGAACTCCACGGTTTAGGGGAAGATAGGGGATGGACCTCTAAACCGGATTTATTGGGAGGAGATAGGGGATGGACTCCAGTAGCATCACTCTTATGTGTGCTTATTGTTTAATAGAAATATTTCTATTTATTGTGAATATGATACATCACTAAAATGTGTATCAGTTGGGAAGTATGGAAGTGAGTTGATTGTGAATGATACAATACCACTATGTGTATTTGTTATGATTAGGTCTAACTTGAATTGTTATTCCTGTTGTATTGGAAGTAATGGTAATAAAAGATGAAACCCTGTTGAGTTATTTGGCCAGGTTCTGAGCCATAAGTGGAAAGTAAAATGTGCCATAGACAATGTGTCATAGGCAGTGTAGACATTCGTGTCATGAATATTGTAACTTGATTATAGTGTGTTAACCATGTATCAGATGCTAATGCTTTAGTTATCGCTTATGCTTGGTTTAGTATTTCTTTACTGGGCTGTGGCTCACCCTATATGGGAACTTTATTTTTCAGGTTCAGGTGGTTCACTCCCTCCAAGGACTTAGCTTGTGAGGAATTGAATTTGAAGACTTGTTTTATCTGTTATTTGTTTTATTTGAACATTGTAATTCTTCAAGCCTAGGGCTTTATCTGTTTTGAGTTAGAACTCAGTAAATTGTGTCCAAGTGTTGGCTTGGCAAGATGTAAGCCCGTAGGGCATTTATTCTGATGTTTTATTTTATAATACTCTGATGGATGAATTATATTATTGTTTTAATATAATAATGCATGATTATATTATTTATTTTGGGTACATTCTGAGGGCGTTACAGTGACTCTCCTCTTGCCGAAGATATCGAACCTTTGCTCTGCACATATTTCACCACCAACTAAACCATCAGTAGCACCCCAGTCTTAAGGGCGGTCAAAAATAGGGTGTCTACAAACACCAATTAAAATTATATTTATTAGTAAGAATAGTGTATATCAATTATACAAACATGGTAAAAAAAGATATAAGTCAATCTAAGTTTCACATAATAAATTAAAAGGCCACCAACTTCATCAGGCAAATACCCCAACCCATCCACCCCAAAAAATTAAATGATCCCCCTCTATTAATCAAATGGTGAAGAAATGATATTTTGAGATGACTTCAAAGGAATGAAAAGCAAACCCTATTTTCCTGATTATTTCAAATTTAGCAATATTCTCCATGTAACAGGTTCACTGAATTAACAGAACAAACCAACTGATACAATGAACAAGGCATGGTTTAGTGCACCACATTAAAGCAACTAAAATAATCATACCAAGTTTGGCAACAACAATAAATTGTTTGGTTTAGCAACTACATTTAATAGATCATAAAAGTAACATGGACAGCCTAAATAAGGTGAAGCTACATGTAGTTTAACAAACTAGAGGCCCCATGCAATGTCTTGTAGCCAGCAGTGCAGTGAGCTTTTTGTCAAGACTCAAAAATAACTTATTAATTCATGAATATTTGTAGATTTTAAACATCTATATTTTGTACTTGATGCATATTACCAATTTTCATGCATGCGTATGAATATATGGGATAGTAATTGTCAATGTACCTAATCTTAATATTTTTCTTGTTTCAAAAATGTATTATCTAGTTCTACAAGTTCCATGTGTCATAAATATTCACTCCTTATGTTTCCAATAGCATGAACATTTATGCGTGACAATTATGCCAAATGAATTACCTTTCATCAAGCTCCAAATGAAAAGACGAACTAGATTAATTTCCAGTTCTCAATGTGTACAATATATGTTTCATATCATTATCCAAGGCACTGCTGTCATTAACTAATTTTATGTATGTACTTTTTAGTAGCGTTTAAAACATGAACAAGTACAATGAGTTCATGGCAAAATAAGTGAAATGTAAATCCAAAGAAAATACAACAACAAAAAAGCATCTAAAATTTATTATCTGTTTCCCAATAAATTGAACTTCATTATATCAAAACCACTTGCCTATTTGGTATTTCACCAGGAAGTTCCATAAAACGCACTGGACGATCAACATAACTAGCAAAAACAGTCTAGAAAATGCATTAAAATCAATAAGCATGAAAATTCAAATAAAATGTATTAATCACAAAGAGCTATAAGACAATAAAACATCATCTACAAAATAGGGACAAATGCAAGGAAGGATGCATTCTCAAGAACCACGAATATAGCCACCTAAATAGGTGAGCTACTACAAAATTATGAGTTTAAAGCAACAATTAAATAAATTACTTAATGCAGCCTTACAGACCTGATAAATGGAGAAATGGATGCTTGGGAAGTGAGCTTAAAAAATCCAAAGAGAATATATTAGTGTACCTCCCTATCAACTCTAAGCCTAACTGGGATGAGAGATTAAAGAACCTTAGAGCAAACAATTCACTACTTTATATAAGTGAAATAGACGCTTGACCTTCTGATTACAAATTAGAGAAACATTGTTGAGGTATCAGGGCAAGATCTCAGATAGACAAACACCTAAGAGGAAGAGTGCTACAGGGTCTGGAAGCCTTGGTTAAGCCAAAGCCCCTTAATTCGCAGTCTCAACGACTTCGCCATTAATTTTCAATTTTCAACATATAAAATAAGATCACAGAAACAGGATTTCTCTTTATGAAGTTCAAAGACTCCCAATATTTAATATGTGGTCCAAGGGGGAATAACCATGCATAATCATTTATAAAGCAATAAAAGGTTGAAGGTTGACAAAAATATAACCCCTTAAAGGTTGAGCATAATCATAATCATTTCTTAGCATTTATACAGCACGAGAAGTTAAAGGTTGTCAAAAATATAACCTGTAAGAAAAATGTTGAAGAAAATAGGAAGGTTCTAATAAATCTATGCAGTGGTAAGGGAGAAAAATATGTATTATTTAGCTCAATTAGAAATTGCTTCTCACATTGATATAGGACACATAAATAAACAACATACACTGCAAGAGGTTTAGAATGGCCAAACCTAAGGAACGCAGGCAAAAGATCTAAGCTAATGAAATAGTATCAACACTAGGTCGAGAAGAAAGGAATTGACAAGGTCAATTTCTTGTTAACATGCATTATTCAAAGAAGACACTCGTGAGTTACTTATATGGGCTACCGAGTGCACCACTTGGCAGGTTTAAGAACATAAAAAACTGTGAACCAACTATACAGAGCTTTTAAATTCAACATCATGACCTTCAACACTAACTAAACCACCAGGAGGCCATACAAAAGCCAAATTCTATGATAAGAAGGTTGTAATAAATTAATAATAATCGGGCCATTATTAGAATCTATGATTACTGGCTTTGTGTTATTAATTATTAGAATCTATGATTACTGGACTAGTTGGTGTGGTCGGTTTGGTAAATCACTCATCTATGGAAATTGTGATAATTTATCTGTTTGGTAAATTCATTTATCTGTTTAGAAATAACTGCTTTGGGCTATCGGTGAAGGATAGTCTTGATTGTTGTAGGACTGCATGATGATTAGGTAAATTGAAACTAATCAATTGAAATATGCCATTGAATATGATAGTGGGAAGAACACATTGAATATGTGCCTTAATTGATCATGGTATAAGATAAAGAGTTTAATACATTGTATATGTATCTTGTTTGGGAGGAGATAGGGGATGTACTCCGTATATAATTATGTGCTTTAATACATTGTATACGTATCTTGTTTGGGAGGAGATAGGGGATGTACTCCATACGTGTGATTATATGCTATAATACATTGTATATGTATCTTTGTTTGGGAGGAGATAGGGGATGTACTCCATAGGTGATTATATGTTTGCATACATTGTATATGTATCTTTGTTTGGGAGGAGATGGGGGATGTACTCCATAGATAATTAAGTTGGCCGGAGTGTCCAGGGTGAAAGTCCCGAAACCTTACAAATTGAAGTGCATGAATGAAGTTGATAATTGAAGTGTTAACAACATGAGTTGAAGTCTCATTATGAATTGGTGATAATTGCAGTGTTAATTACATGAGTTGTAGTCTCATCTTGAATCGTGGATAACGGAAGTGTTAATAAGTTGAGTTGCAGTCTCATTTAAATTGTTTGGTTAGATAATGAACCATATTTAGGAATTGAATTGGATAAATAAAGGGGAAATGGATTGAAACATGGATGTAATTGTTGTTGGGCTATGAGAAGGGTGTGAGTTGGTTTACTCGTGTTAATCATTTGTCGAATGATAATGTTTTAGTTATTTCTCATATTGGGTTTAGCATACCTCTATTGGGCTTTGGCTCACCCTACTTGGGACATCATTTTCAGGTACAGGAGACGTGTCAAGTCCAAGATCTTTGCCTGGGAGGTTTTAGGAGTTGAAGACTTTGCTTTGTTATTTGTTTTGTTGAATACATGTAAATGCAAGCCGAGGGCTTTACTTGTAAAAGAGTTAGAACTCTTCTTTTGTGTAACCAAGTAACAACTTGGAAAGATGTAAGCCACAGGGCATTCTATCATTTTTGTAAACATTTGTAACTTATATGAAATACTCTTTTGTAATATTAACTCTGATGTATGTATGGAAATGTGATTTATCTATCATGTATATATAGAACTGTTGGATGTTGGGATTATGTATTATTTTGAGGGCATTACAAAATCATTATTAAGATATCTTTGGCACTCTCGTCTTTGATAAAAATCATAAAGGGAATTTTCTCTCCATTTTCAATGTAAAGAAAGCAGAGTGTTTACTAGACATTTCAAGCTTTCATGGTTGTGTGGGAATTGCGCTTGATGTCGTCTAGATCAAGGTTTTTTTAAATAGTTGTTCACCTACTTGGAATGTAACGCCCCCCAAAAAAATATTCATATCTGATATAACCGGACTAACCCATATATGAGGACCAAACCCCATTACTTCAAATTATTAACACACAGGAACATTGGGTATTATAGACATTTCAATAACTAATATTCACACTAAATTCCTATCTTTCCCTTAAAAACATTCAATGTGAGATTTAACAAAGAGTCGCCACATGCATTAATATATTCATCGTCCTTAAGATATGAGTCTATAGCATGTGATAATAATAAGTTAAAGTAACAAAATACAAATTAATGCCTTAATGGCTACAAGTTCCAAGGCTTTGCCCAGTTACAACAAAGTGGTTTTCAAACCCATACATAGATAGCCCTTGGCTTGCAAAAGAAAACAAAACAAATAAATAACCGAGCCTTGTGCTCCAAAAGATCCTCCACGCCTTCACTTTGGCGGAGGTACACCACAATCACCTGAAAATGGTTTCCACTAAGGGATGAGCATAAAGCCTAGCAAAGATAATCTAAATAAATTGCACGCAGTTTAACAATATCATGAGGTGCAATGCATATGAGATGCCAATGCCAAAATCATAGGTTTTCTCATTTTGAAATTCTCATGCCATGAACTTATTCAAAAACATAACCAATTCAATCATCCATTTGATAGAACAAAGGACGGTAAATACGATACTGGTAATCCCTAGGCTGGTGTCTGCAACTAGGCATATCAAGCACTACCAATCATCACTTTACCGATCTCTCACCGGAAGGCACGTGGTATCTCCTCTGTGCGTGTTTTCGATCTTTCATCTTAGACACTCAGGCCAACTTAAACAATACCAATCTACACCCCTTATCCGGACTTACCATATGTATTTACCCCATAACTCAACACATTTCAAATATTCTCAACGAATCAATTTGAAAATCAATTTCTCAAGTCCAATGCGAGGATTAAATCATGAGATTATGCAATGTTCAATACTACGTATGAATTTGCTAATATTTCAATTTACCTAATTCACATGCAATTTCTACAACAATTAATACAACCCTTCACCGGTTGCCCAAACAATTATCTCTATAAAAAATATAAATTTCAAGAGACAAATATAACTCATGATCTCATATTTTTAATAATTTCAACATAGGAGTAACAATCACATGTTCAATCTCCTCTTTCCCAATTCAATCAAGAGTCATAATAGTCTTCCAAAAAATTTATTAATCTTCCTTTTTGTTCAAACTCAAGAATTCGCCAAGAATTTTCATAATTCCAAGAATAACATATGTTTCTTTCAACATTCCTCAATAGCTTAACATAATAAATATTTTTCATCTTTCTCAAGAGTTCAATATTTCCAAATTGAATAATTTCCAAAAGGAACCTCATTGATTTCCAATATTACCACATGTAGCACGTCCGCGGGGGACCTCGCGCTACAGTTCGGACTCCCTTTTGTGTCACGGTTCTAAATCTGAACCAAAGAGTCCAAATCCGGCAAATCGTTTGAGAAAACAGATTTTTGAAAAGTAGTACCAAACATGGACTGCTTTGCCAGATTACAGAGTCGCCACCTAAATATTTTAAAATGGGAAATTTAGGAAACCCTGACTCAGTGCCGAAGGCCACATGTCCGTCATCACCAAAGTGGCTTGGCTCGGGAGCTTGGGTACGATCGGGGAAGGTCAGCTATGAGCACCCCCTTTCGCCCGGTTCGAAGACCGGCCTCTACTAACTGTGATATCCGTTTTTGAAAACATTACATGTTCTTATTCTAATTATTTAGCCTAGAATTACTATGTGATGCGCACAACACAAAAGTATAGACTAGATTGCCTAACTTGGAAATAAACATTGCATATCCGTTTTGTCTCGAAAAACGTGTTGTTTTCTTTTGCTACTCGCAAGTAGGCTAAAATACGGATTTCAACGAGTTGTTCCAACTCAGGCAATCCAACCTCCACCCCCAGGCATTCAAACAGTTTATCATGTAAGCACTTAGCCGCATGGCAAGCATACTGTCATGGTAAACATTCACACGCATGCGATATGCTAAAGCCATAAAAACTCACATCGTACTCCGCGCCAAAACAGTAAACTAGTTAGTAAACATGCATGACCTAGTTCATGTTAAGTGGCTAATGCGACACAGGCATAGATGTAATCTAGAGTAGGCTCGGCTAACCCTAAAGATGGCATGTGAAATGCACTTTATTTGATGCACGTATTCAATTTGGAATTGAAAGTACGATGCAGTTTGCATGATGTGCCGAGCCCGATGTATGTAAACAAATGCATGAATGCACGCATGCATTGCATAAGGTATGCTAAAATAGACGTGTCCTAATCTACCATCGTAAGCAGGTAAATAAAAGGGAGAGAGAAATGGGGGTTGGAAGACATACACCCACTCACGCACACTTATTACAATTATGCCCTCACACAGAGGGACCAAAATAATAATACAGTCCAACGAATAAATGAATAAATAAATTATTACAAATTCTAATTACTAAAATTAAAGCAAATAAATAAATGAATGCAATTGGGGCCTCAACCCTGCCTTGAGGCGCGCGAATGATGCATGCTCGATCCGACTTGCCCGGAAAACCCGTGTCGTGGCATTGCTGCTTCTGTTTTTACTGCCCTGCTTCTCCAAAAATTCCCAGAGTTTTAGGAAACCTCCCAAATGATCTGAAATACCCCACCGGCTGGGGGAAGATCTCATCGGCTGCTGAGATTGACCACCGGCTGCATGTGGAGTTTATCGGCATAAAAACAGTGCCGATCGGCATAATAAACTGCCGGCCGGCAGAAAGTCCCTGCAGCAGACAGATTGACAGCAGCAGCAAGACAGCAATGCATGGCATGGGTTTTTGGGCATATGTAAGCATGGTCATGACCTCCTATCATGCTTTGAGACTCAAGGAGGTAAGACTCTTGGTTCTTGGGCCACCAATGGTGCATTTTGATGCATGATAGCCCTAAGAACTAAGATTGCATTTTAATGTAAATGCATGCAACACAAGCAAATGAAATCCAAAGCCTTTTCATGTGTTGGTCCAAGGCCTTGGTGACCAAGAATTGAGGTGAGTTGCACCACTTGAAGTGTGAACTCCTTCCAATCCTATGTTTGGCTTGACAATCCCCAAGCCAAACCATGGAATGCATGAATGCAACAAGGCTTAAATGCAATGCAACTTATCATGTTAAGCATGCAAAGAGCTAAAGTATGCAAGGCGCAAATGTCATGCAACATGGACCAATTAAGCATGGAACTAGCATACATTCAAGGCCTCATTGATCAAACATGCAACAACCGAAGATACAAACATGCAATAATGGACTTAAGCCATAGAGGGCAGCCCTCTAACTCCCCTAAAACAGTGGCAAATCATGCCTCAAAACAAAAGCAAGATGCCGCACAAGCATGCAAGCCATAAGGCATAAGGCTAAGGCACAAAGTGGGACATTGAACCACCACTTAACAAGACTAAACATGGCACATGTTAGGCAACCAAAACAGGTTTTTATCATGCAAAAAGGCACCCAAATCCCTCATGTGGCAGCCCCAAAACAGTCCCAAAAGCATAAATGCACACAATGCACATTTTAAAGCATAAAGGACACACCTTTAAAGCATGAAGAGAGATAACAAATCTAGACATGTGAACATGGATTAAGGTTTGAAATAGCATGCCAAATGATCCCAAATCCTCTAAATAGGCTAACCAATGTATGCACATGGGCTATATGCTTGAGGCCAACAAACCATCATGCAAAGTAACCATATTAATCATGCAAAATATGATCAAAACAGTGGCTCACAGCCCTAGAACATGGCAAATCGAGGCTAAATGCTCCACCATGCTAAGCCAAAACATGGAGATATATGGGGCTAAACATATGGCACAATTCTAGGCCAAATGAGGCATTACAAAGCAAGTGTAAGAAGCATGCTAAGGACCATCAAACCCACATTAGACAGAGGTTAAACATGACTTAAAACACTCAAGAAAGCTCTGAAATGAGGCCAAATGCAAGCAAGCATACATACTAGAGCTTCATACAAACAAGGCTTACAAGCCAAAATGCAAGACAACCAAACCAAGCATGCCAAATGGGTCCAAGGCAGTGGCTCACAGCCCTTATACATGGCAAGATGAGGCTATTATCTCCATGAAATCAAACTAAAATATGCAAAGAATATGGCTCGAATGCATGGCACACTTTTAAGAATAAAAGAGCATTTCAAAGCAAGTATGAGAGACATGCTAAGGACCATAAATCCGACCAAAAACAGAGGTACAACATGTCATATTGAGCACAAATATACTCTGAAATGAAGCCAAAACTCACCATACTCTCATGCTATTCTTTAAGCCCAAAACAAAGGCAAACAAAGAGCCAAGGGGAGAGGGGTGTCTCTCCCCTATATGAGACTTAAAATCATCTTCCCCACCACTGAAAACCCACTGGTTTTCAGTGGTGAGAAGGCCAAAAACACCAAGCCAACAAGGTCTAAGATAAAGGTCACCAAAATAGCCAAATAAGGCCTAAAAGGGTGAGCCTTTGTTCAAACCACAAAATGACCTTAATGAAGGTTCAAGAACAAGTAAAAACAAGATTTTTTTATGTTAAACACAAACTCAAAAACTCAAAGCAAAGAGGGTAGAAAGAGGTTGCAAAAATGGGGAATATAAAGTAAAGTGTTTACCCTTGAAGATTCCTTGAAGAACAAAGGTTCCAGCCACTCTCTAGTGATCAAAACCAGTCCAAGATCACACAAAACAAACCTCCAAGCCTCTCAATCTCGAGCTAAGGTGTAAAGGTGTGTGTAAAGGAGCAAAAGTGAGGTAAAACTACACTTTTTGGCCTAAAATCACACACACAAGAGGAGAGAGATGGAGATATAGATATATGGCAGAGATATATGTATATGAGCTCTGGTTTTTGTCTCTAAAAAACCCTAACCTTGAGCCAAGAGGAAGAGTCTTCCTCTTATAGAACTTGTAAGACTTACAAGCTAAGCAAACAAGGGCTCATCCCTCCATACACGTGTATGGAGGGGAGCAAAACACTTTACAGCTACAATAAAATATCTGATAAAGCAAGTGTACAGTGCTCGGCCGGCAAAGAGTACCAAATGGTAAAATTTAGTGCCGGTCGGCACAATAAAGCGCCGATAGAAGCTACAGCCAGCCGGTGGCCTCTAGCCCCAGCCGGTGGTGTGTAGGGATGCCTCATAAGGCACTCCCTCCCCTTTCATGGCAAAACACAAGTGTTTGGTGCAAAACCAAACACAACTGGTCGAGTTCGGAGGTCCTGAGGCAGGGCGCGCACAGCCGAGAACTCCGGGAACTCCAAACGAACACAAACGTAGATAATCACCGAGTGTTCCGACGGTGACGTCCAAGTTTTGAGGACGGTCAAAAATGGGGTGTCTACACCACAACATTCTCATCAATCTCATCCATTTGAATATTGTAACGCCCTCATCCTTTAATCCATTGGAGTGTGTATTTAGTTCCCTTATTTTCATTTTTGGGAGTCTTTGGAGTTGTTGAATGTTGGTTTTGGAGGAGTATGATCCGATTTAAACTCGTTGGGTTTGTTTGTTTGCGTTTGATCTTGTCAAAAAGTTGTTTGGGAACTTAGAAATTCTATTATGGGGTCGACACCAGCCTCCCTAAGGGTCGACCCTTACCTATTGGTGAAGTTTCTGGAAGTGTTGCTAAAAAATAAGGTCGACCCCCTCCTGTCTAAGGGTCGACCCTCTTATATTGCAGAATCTATGTGTCAGTTGCTGGAAAATAGGGTCAACCCCCTCCTGTCTAAGGGTTAACCCCCTTGCTTGTGCCAGATTGTCTTTTCTGCCTAAAGGGTCGACCCCCCTGCCCGAAGGGTCGATCCCTGCGTGTCTTTTTCAGATTTTTGGGGGTCCGAATGGCCCTACCTTTGAGGGGTTTTGGGCCTGTATTTTATTGACCTTAGGCTACTTTTCTACTACTATAAATAGGCTCCAAACATATTTCACTTCACTTTTCTCCTCTTTCCTCTCTCTCAAACTGTGAGTTATCCTCTCTTTCTCTCAACTCAAGCTTTTGGTACAAAGACCTCTAGATCCACTCACCTAGAGTGATCTTTTCACCATGGTCCCTTGAGAAAAAGTGTAGATCACGTCAAGGGCTTCCTTTTGGTCCAAATGGTTCGTGGTTTCATCACCATTGATTTTTGGGTCATCATCTCTTGGCTTCAAGAGGTAGGGGTTTCTAGTTCTCTTTCAATACCCTCGTTTATGGATAGATTTGTGGTATTTTCTTTATACAAATATAAAAGTTTATATTTTTATGCATATTGTGATGAATCATGAGATTGGGGGGTTAGGGTTTGAAGAGAGTTGGGTTCACTTATTGGGTTATGATCTTGGGTCATGAATTTGGGTGTAAAAGTAATAAAAGGGTTGGAATAAAATGTGTTTTTGTTAAAAGCCTTAATTTCTCTTAAAAACCCTAGTTTAGCTCGTGAAGATGGTTAATGGTTTTGCTTCAATTGATAGGAGAATCATAAAATTGAAGTGTTAAATTACACATGTACAAGTTTAATTGAAATTTTAAAGAATTTGAGAAATTTGTGTAAAAGTTGCGATTGAACTCGTAATGTTGATATTTTAAATTATGTTATAATATGAAACCAAACTTTGGGGGAAAAGAAATTACTAAGGGTATGGATGATATGATCTTTGTGTTGAAATGGTTGTGTTGAATCTTGTTGTGTGTTATGTGAATTGTATTGGGTTAGCTGTGTTGAGTTGGTTGAGTTGTATTGTGTGGAATTGAGTTGTGTTGGGTTGGGTTGTGTTGTGGTCGTACCCTCGCGAGGAGTTGAAAAATTGTTTTTCAGTGCCCACGACGTCTGTATCATAGCCCATAAATGTGGGGATGGTTTTAAAAATTGAAAAAAAAAAGGTTTTTCGATGCCCACAACCGTCCGTATAGTAGCGGTAACTGTGGGGGCGGTTTGAATTCAAGGTGCCCAATTGCCCTGTCTAGGCTTATCGATGGACGAATGTGGGAAAAGTGATTTTTGGGTGTCCACACAGTCCTACCGTATTGTAGCCGGCAAAAGTGGAAAAATGATTTTTGGGTGTCCACACAGTCCTGCTGTTTTGTAGCTGGCAAAAGTGAAAAAATGATTTTTGGGTGTCCACATATCCTACCGTATTGTTGCCGGCAAAAGTGGAAAAACAGATGGTTTTCGAAAATGTTTTGGGTGTCCACGTCCTGCCATATAATAGCTGACAAATGTGAGGGGATGGTTTTTAAAAGGTTGAAAATGATTTTCGGAAAAGACATGGTTTTTGAGAAAATGATTTTTGGGAGTTCACTTCCCGCCGTATAATAGCCGGTAAAAGGTGGAATGTTCTATGAATTGGGTGCCCGCTATCCCATCGTATCAAGTCGGCAAAAGGTGGAATGTGTTGTGACGTGTGTTGAGGTCGGTGATGATATGTGTGACTTGTGATGAACTTGTGAAATTACCATTTGATGTGTAATTGCAATTACTAAAAGGGGAGAATGGAAATAAAAAGAGGAATGTTACGATGGAAATTTAATAAGGAATATTTTAGAATGGGTTAATAAATTTAAAATGATGTTGTTCCTTAGATATATTTTTTTTCCAAAAGGATTTATGATTTTCTGACAAAAAGGGATAGTTTTGATGGTTGAAGTTTTCCTTATATGTTTAAATAAATTTTGAGAAAAAGGTACTTTAAGTATGATATCTTAAAATTACAAAACATTACTTTACTATATAGTATCACCCTGCATGCATGATCATTTCTATCTATAGGATGGTTATTGCTTTAGAACTAAGAGATTCCTACTGGGAAATTGTGCTCACCCCTTGTTGTTTCATTTTTTTTTACAGGAAAAGATTTCGGATTGATTGGTTGAAGGATTAGGAAGTTCATGTGTATCTTGTGTGTAACCTCATTGTACTTTGATGTTTGAAATTATTTATTTGTAACTCTGTAGCGGGAGCTTGGAATGTATTATTACTATTGTTGTACTCATCAGGAGAGAGAACATGTACTATTATGTTTCTATTACTCAAGGGTAATAGATATTTGTAGATGTTAAAAAAAAAAAAAAGGACTTAAATTTTAGGCTCGTGGCAATGTTTTCAAGTAATTAAAATTTGGGGCGTGACAAATCCACTTTCAAATTCTTATTTGTTCAAATAAAATATTTTTTTTTATAACACTTATAAACTTTTCACAAACTTAGTCAAAAATTAAAATCATAGCATTTTAAATTTGTAGGGTTTTAAATTTTGGGGATTTCTCAATTAAAGAAAATACATTTCTCAAAATTCATGAGTCATACAAAAATCACACTCAACTAACAAGAGATTTTCAAAAAAAAGTTGAGAACTTCCCCCTTTTATGCATTTAATCTACCATTAATAACATCCTAATATTTTCAAATATCACAATATCAAAATTACACATAATAAAGCTAAAACACATATACAATATTTAGAAAATCCCTACATCAAAAGTTAGAAGAGGAAACAAGCAAAAATCCCAATTTTCAACGTTATCGGATTTCGATCTCAAAATGTTGCTCTCGCCAAGCTCTTCACTTTGGCCTCAAGAACTAGGGTCTAAAACCTAATAGATTTTGGTGGATCCAAAGTTTTGCATGATGAATGCAAAAGAGAAAAAAAAATGTGAGAGAGAGAGAGAGAGAACTGGGCCGAGAGAGGGAGAGAGAACTACGTTCTGTGTTCTGGGGTTCAAAGAAGAAAAAGAAATGAATCAAGGTTGATGGAATAGAGGCAGACCCCCACGCGACTTGCTTCCTTTATTATTATTTTATTTTATTTATATATATCCATCTCTATATATATATATATATATATAATTAAAAGTACAATTAGCAACTTTATAAGATTTTGTAACCTAATTTATAAAATGATATCATTATTTCTTCACCACAAAATATATTTCGTTTGATAATATACATCATAAATATTCGTAACTCCCACATGATAGTAAAATAAATAATAACGATAACAACAACAACAACAATACATGATTACAAACGGGTCGTGATTCAATCAGTTGGGTCCAAAATGAATGAAGTTTAATAATCCAGAATAAATCTCCATCTGAGATTAAATAATAAAATAATTTAAATAGACACAAGGTGGTTCTCACCATACACATAATTAAATAAGAACCAAAATGATTAAATATGGGTTAATCAAATAAGTCCCACAAATTAAATGTATATCTCATTTAATACTCAAGACCCAAGAATAATTAAAATTCAAAAATAATAATAATTCAATTTGATTCAACTCGTTACATGGAAGAAGTAGGCATGTGTTGGCTACTTGGCCTAAGTATATTGACAAGATTACTGGACTTTGAATGTTGGTTTTCCTTTTTGACGTTCCAATATTTCTTTTTAGAATTGAAACATTGCAAGGAAAATAAAAGGAGAAAATGTCATGTTACATTGATATACCCCATCAGAATTAATTGTGAATGGAGGTTGTAGGCTGGGGATAAATGTAATCCTCATCGGGAGATTTTTTCTTTAGTGATTCTTTTACATTATCAACTAGGATTGGCCCACATGTAAGTCTCGTGGTGTTAAGAAAACAAGGTCACTCTTTTCATCTATTCTTTGCTTGCGGCAGTTTAAGTAGTCTTCAAGGAAAGGGAGCAAGACCTGATACATAATTGGTGCCTAACGTTTCTTTTTATTTAAATTTTTAATTGATTATCTGCAGAAGGTATCTCAGTTCATTTCCTAAAATCAAATAAATATTACCTAAATTCTTCCTTCCCTAAAATATCATATTAAATAATACCTAAATTCTTCCTTCCCTAAAATCAAATAAGAAAGAACAATTATTTGTAAGGAAAACACATATATGATTTTCTTGACTTCCCAATTTAAATAAAGAAAACAAATTAAAAATTTATTGGCCTCGTCTTCTAAAATCATTACCAAAAATTCTTCATTTCCTAAATAAAATAAAGAAAAATGAATTAAAATTGGAATGTGGTGAGCCAACCATACCTACGGCAACTTTACTTTTGGGGTCTGGACTTTAGACAAGTTTTATGCTTTGTTGATTTTGTGTCCCTTGAATTAATTTATGGTTTCTCTTTACACATTCTCAAGTCAATCATAAATACAAGTATACTACTCTCACAAATAGACTATCTCATACTCTCAACAGGTTAATCATTTATCTCATCATTCAGACACAATACACAAATCTCTTATAAATTTTTTGCATGTGTATATGGTTTTGATTATCCATAGAGATTCGCAAATCCCTTATTATAATGTGGTATTTATATTTATTTTTCTTTTTTATGTCAACTGCGTGAATAGTTTGTAGTATAAATTTTATTCATTGTCATTGATATGTTATAGATTTGACAAACTGCGTAAATAGTATGTAAAACTTCCATGCATACACAGAAATTATTTATATTGTGATATGGCTTTGATTTTGTTTGACTGTAATGAAAAGTGAATTTTATTTTTATTTTTTTATTTTTGTGGTCAATTGGGTGAATAGTTTGTGGTATGAATTTGATTACTTGTGTTATGAATTTGACTAATTATGTAAATACTGTATAAACCTACCATGCATACACAGCTAAATTATTTATATTGTGACTTGATTTAATTTATATTTATATTACGTTTGTTTCACTGTAATGAAAAGTGAAAAGAAAAATATAAACTAAATTATCACATTATTCATTTTTTTAAGTGAATATAATAGAATGATCATTGAGCGAACAAAAAACTATCTAATACTATGTACAATTACATGCGCTGAAAAAAAAAAATTAAGAAAAAGGAAAATACTCGTTTTTATAACTTTACAATTTTAATATGTAAACCTCTTTTTTATAACATGAAACTTGTGATATATGGTTGACTCTTTATTATAAAAATTTTGAACTACACAAATTTACTTTTAACCATGCGCACAATGTCACTTTGCTATTTTAAAAAAAAATTGAAGTATACAATTTTTAATTTTAGCTTACAAGTTGAACCATACATTTAAGACACGTACGTTCAATTATTTATTTCAAAAAATTGTATAATTCAATTTTAGGTCAATTTAACAATAAAAAATTGTAAAGTGTATAGCGATCCCGGTTTTGACCCGACCTTTGTTATATTCCAGACTCGGGTTTCGTGGTTTAATATTGTTATACATGTCTTGTTTCTCCCTCATTTGTCTTTGAGTTCGAGTATTGGAATGTCTTGGGCATGTTTGGAGAAGGTTAGTTGCTAGTTGTTCATGTTGTTGTTGTCCAGAAATTTGCTTCTTCGCTCGAGCGAGGCTTCTTGCGCTCGAGTGAGCCTTGTGAAATTTGTTTCTTCGCTCGAGCGAGGTTTCTTGTACTTGAGCGAGCTTTGAGAGTTCCCAGTATTTTTCCCCAGACCTGCTGTCATGACCCAAACTCGTCCCTATAGGTTTAGCGTCGTAACCGGCCAGTAATCCGTGATTATCGAAGGTCTGTTTAACAATAATGACAATAATACAATATAAGGGACTGGCGGAAACCAATCAATAATAACATACATCGTCCAATGAGCTGTGAGGACTTAAATGGAAATAAACTTTCATATACATAGTTATATCCACAAACACTTAAGTCCATAAAACACATATACGTAAGACAAAACACAAGTTAGGGAATTAAATCTCATTATCAAAATAGTATTAACAAAAGTCATAAAACATTCTTTTCACTTAGCAATATCAAAATGGTGAATTTGAACCACCCAAAAAGCCTTAACACATGTTGGTTCGGAACCTCGCTGTAACGCCCTCAAAATAAACCCATAATATATATCATTAACATGCTTTAATAAAAGAAAACAAATCATTATATTATCCATCAGAGTACTTTTATTGAAAGACATCACATGTAACATCGAAAGTAAATGCCCTAAGGGCTTACATCTTTCCAAGCCAACACTTGGACACAAAATATGAGTACTAACTCAATTACAAATTCAGCCCTTGGCTCGAGTGTTTACATGTAAAAACAAATAAAACAAATAACAACTAAACTAAGCAGAGTCTTCAACTCCAAATCCTTCCAAGCTAATTCCTTGGAGGCAGCATATCACCTGAACCTGAAAATGATGTTCCCGTATAGGGTGAGCCACAGCCCAGTAGAAATATACTAAACCAAATATAAGCATTGAATAAAGCAATAGCATTCAATAGATGGTTAACTCCAATTACCGATTTCACTATCATACAATTCCATGACAATAATGTTCATGACACGTTTTACTTTCCATTATTCATTTAACTTTCCATTTATACCAATATGGCTCAGAACCTGGCCAAACTATAACAGTGAACTATATGTCACATCAACATCACTTCCAATATCAACATAAACAAATGAGACTAAGGCTCATACCAAAACACTTCCATACTTCCCGATTGATACACATTGTAGTGCTGTATCAATAACAAGTAAAAACACTTCAATATCAATAAGCACACATATAGTGGTGCTAATGGAGTCCATCCCCTATCTCCTCCCAAATAACATCCGGTTTAGAGGTCCATCCCCTATCTTCCCCTAAACCGTGGAGTACATCCCCTATCTCCTCCCAAACAACATGCATATGCAATGTATCAAACACTTGTCATATACAACACACAATCAATACATGTATTTTCTGTATTAATTCAACAGTCAAAATCAATGACTCAACCAATGTGATTAGTTTCAGTTTTCCCTAATCCACATGCAATGTCTACAACAATCACGACTATCCTCCACCGATAGCCCAAAGCAGTTATTTCTAAACAAGAAATAAATATACCAACAATTCAATAGGCGAGTGATTAAATTATCCAACTACACCATTTAAACTTATAATTCCACAATTCCATGAATTCAACTAAATTCCCCAATATTTCCCAAATTAATTATACAAATTAACTCGTTACCACAACTAGGGTTTTGCCCAAAATTACCAAACTACCCCCAACATATCAAAATACCAGAACTTAGAACAAAGCCTATAATATGGAGTAGGAAATCCCTACCTCGAAGCAAACAACCCGAATGGAGAAGATGAAGATGATGACCCAAACTCCAAAGTGCTCCAAATCCAAGATTGTTCAGATTAAAAGAAAGATCTTGACCCACTCTATCTTTTTAATGAAGGATCTAGGGTAGAAACACACTCTAAGTAGATCAAACCTAGGAGAGAAGGTGTGTAGAGAAGGAGAGAAGTCGGACCTAGGGTTTTGGAATAAAAAAGAATATGAAAAAGTGATTTAAAACCCGCTGCTACCTATTTAAACTGAACAGGCTCGCTCGAGCGAAGACCTGGTCGCTCGAGCGACCAGACACAGAAAACTGACCTCGCTCGAGCGAAGGTACGCTCGCTCGAGCCAAAGACAAACCAGCTCGCTCGAGCGAAGAAAAGCTCGCTCGAGCCAACAAACACAGCCCTCAGGTCTAAGCCTAGACGCAATCGCTCGCTCGAGCGACGGACCAAAAACAAAGACCTCGCTCGAGCGAAGAGAAGCTCGCTCGAGCGACCAGCCCAAAAACTGGACAGCAACACTTGGTTTCTAAGCCCAACCAATCTGCAATCAACCTGCCCAATACATCCTATAACTCAAGAATAAGGAACTAAAGGACAACAACAACAATAATATAACAACGGAATCTACGGAACATAAGTCCGGATACAACAACTAACTGGGAAAAGACTAGGGTCGCTATAACCTCCCCCCCTTAAAGAATTTCGTCCCCGAAATTAAGCATAAGCATAAGTTTTCAAAAACAGGTTTTTTTTTTTTTTTTTTTCAATTTCCAATGACATTACAATTCAACAATAAGCAACTTGACCCAATACTGGTCATTTCATCTCTTCTCAAGAGGCATTTCACAATATATACATAAAGCAACATATATTTCAACCTGCATCAATATTATGCATTTCTTTCAATTTCAACAGTTTTCAAAATACATGATTCTCATTTCCATATCATATTCAATTTCATGATATAACTCCAATTCTATAGTATATTCAACATATGCAATGTTCCGATAAACTTCCATAATGAGGCAAGTTTCAAATACTAACATTAAACCAAAACATTCTCAATGTTTTCCAACTTAAGACATATATAAAGCTCTTAAGTTCAACAATATTACGAAATCTAAATACAAGATTACATATCAACAAACATGTCCGGATATTTCTCACAGACTTCCAACTCACGTTCCCAAGTGGCTTCCTCCACCCCGTGATGTTTCCACAAAACCTTTACCAAAGGGATGGTCTTGCCTCGCAAAACTTGATCCCGCCTATCCAGGACCCGAATCGGTCTCTCCTCATACGAGATATCCTCGTCAACAACTAAGTCGGTCCAATCCAACACATGTGATGGATCCGGCTCATACTTCCGAAGCATACTCACATGAAACACGTCATGAACTCGGATAACTGCGGTGGCAAAGCTAAACGATAGGCAGCCTCGCCAATCCTCTCAAGAATCTCAAAAGGACCAATAAACCGAGGGGACAACTTCCCGCTCTTCCCAAACCTCATCAATCCCCGTCTAGGTGATATCTTCAGAAAGACATGATCACCCACCTCAAACATCAAAGGTCTCCTCCTACGGTCGGCATAAGATTTCTGACGACTCTGGGCTGTAACAAGCCTCTTACGGATAAGCTCAACTTTCTCCGTCGTTTCCCTCACTAACTCCGGACCCAACAAAGGTGCATCACCCACCTCGGCCCAACAAACTGGAGACCTACACGGTCGGCCATACACGGCCTCAAACGGTGCCATACCGATACTAGACTGGAAACTGTTGTTGTAGGCAAACTCCACCAAAGGCAAGTGCCTCTCCCACGACCCACTAAAGTCAAGAACACAACCCCGAAGCATATCCTCAAGGATCTGAATAGTACGCTCGGACTGCCCGTCAGTCTGAGGATGATAAGCCGTGCTAAAGGTCAACTTAGTACCTAAGGCACTCTACAAACTCTGCCACAGCCTGGCAGTAAAACGAGGATCTCTATCTGAGACGATCGTCACTGGGACCCCGTGCAACCTCACTATGTCCCGAATATACAAGTCGGCAAGATGATCTACCGAATCTCTAACGCGCATAGGAATGAAGTGCGCCGACTTAGTCAACCGGTCTACAACCACCCAAATAGCATCACTACCCCGCTGAGTCCTCGGAAGACCCACAACGAAGTCCATAGTGACATGCTCCCACTTCCACTCGGCAATAGGCAAGGGTTGCAACAAACCCGCTGGCCTCTGATGCTCGGCCTTCACTTGCTGACAAGTAAGGCACTTGGACACAAAAGCTGCCACATCTCTTTTCATACCTCGCCACCAAAACTGGCGACCAAAATCCCGATACATCTTAGTACCTCCCGGATGCACCGCAAGGCGTGAATGATGAAACTCTCGGAGTACCTCCTCTCGGCAAGACTCCGGCACAAACAGACGGTCTCGATATCTCACACTCAGGTCGGGATACACCGTCAAACCTTTCTCAACCTTCCCACTGGAGATCTTCTCTCGAAGGGACTCTACCTCAAGGTCACCTCCCTGAGTCTCTAACACTCGAGTCACAAGTGTAGGCTGCGCAACAACAGAAAACAAGGCCGCAGCCTCAACGGATTCGCCCAGAAGCAAATCAAACTCTCCAAGTGCACCCAACATTTCCCATTCTCGGATGGCTATACTAGCTACGTCACCAACAGATTTTCTACTAAGGGCATCGGCCACCACATTGGCCTTCCCCGGATGATAATACAACTCGAAGTCATAATCCTCAATGAACTCCATCCACCTCCTCTGCCTCAAGTTCAAGTCTTTCTGTGTAAACAGATATTTCAGACTCTTATGATCCGAAAACACCTCGAATCTCTCACCATAAAGGTAATGCCTCCAAATCTTCAAGGCAAAGATCACAGCTGCTAACTCTAGATCATGCGTAGGGTAATTCTTCTCGTGAATTTTCAACTGACGTGAGCCATAAGCTACCACTTTCCCCTCTTGCATCAACACACAACCCAAACCCTCTCGTGAGGCATCACAATAGACTGCATAACCCAACCCTCTCTCTGGAATAATCAAGACTGGAGCGGTGGTCAATCTAACTTTCAACTCCTGAAACGACTTTTCACAAGTCTCACTCCATACAAATTTGACTCCCTTCCGAGTCAATCTAGTCAACGGTAATGCTAACCTGGAGAAATCCTTCACAAACCGGCGGTAGTACCCAGCTAATCCCAGAAAACTGCGGATCTCAAACACACTCTTAGGCTGTGCCCAATCTTGCACTGCCTCTATCTTGGATGTATCAACAGACACCCCTTTCCCGGAAACTACGTGGCCTAAGAATTTCACCTCTTCTAGCCAGAACTCACATTTCCCAAACTTAGCATAAAGCTTATGGGCTCTAAGTAACTCAAGCACTACTCTCAAGTGTTCCTCGTGCTCCTCCTCAGAAGGTGAATAAATCAGAATGTCGTCCACGAAGACGACTACAAAACGATCTAAGAATTCCCGGAATATCCGGTTCATCAAATCCATAAACACAGCCGGTGCATTGGTGAGCCCAAACGGCATCACTAAAAACTCATAATGGCCATACCGCGTACGGAATGCCGTCTTCGGAATATCCTCCTCCCTGACTCTCAACTGGTGGCAACCCGATCTCAAATCTATCTTAGAGAAACAACGGGAACCCTTCAACTGGTCAAACAAATCATCTATACGAGGCATAGGGTACTTATTTTAACCGTAGCCCGATTCAACTTCCAGTAATCGATACATAGTCTCAAAGCACCACCTTTCTTTTTAGCAAAGAGGGCCGGTGCTCCCCACGGTGAAACACTAGGATGAATATAGCCCTTATCTAGCAACTCCTGGAGCTGAATCTTCAACTCAACTAACTCGGCTGGGGCAAAACAATAAGGTGCCATAGAAATCGGCGTCGTGCCGGGCACTGGATCAATAGAGAACTCAATCTCTCGATGAGGTGGCAAACCAACAAGATCCTCGGGAAAGATGTCCGAGTACTCACAAACCACCCTCGGTAACACAATCTGGGTCTCATCACACTCACTACTCTCAAAGCTAGCAAGTAGACCACTAAGCTCACTTCGCCCTCACGAATCATACCCCAGTGGCAAAACACTACCAACCCGGTCCCCCAAGAAATGGAAACACTCCCCGCTCAAGGTACAACAAGTGACCCTCTGGCGGTAGCAATCAATAACTGCCCGGTATGACGATAACCAGTCCATACCCAAAATAACATCAAAGCCCTTCATGGGCATAACTACAAAAGGAAACGGAAGCCTATAATCGGCGACCTCTATATCACAACCCCTAACACCGTGTTTCAAAATCAATTCACCCCCAAGTGGTGACACTACACAAATAGGAGATGCTAACTGTGCTAACTCCAACTCCAAAACAGATGCAAATGCAGTAGACACAAAGGAATGAGATGCACCCGTATCAATCAAAACACTAGCAACCGAATTGCAAAACAAAAAGGTACCTCTCACAACAGATGGAGCCGGTACAAGATCCTGCGTGGTAACAGCATACACGCGCCCAGATGGCCTCTGATCTACCTGCTCACCCCTAGGAGCATAAGACTGCTGCACAGACTGGGACGATGAAGCCCCCTGATTGGCCCTCGAGGCCTGAATTGATTGAGCTGGCTGATGACTCTGAGTCTGCCTCAAACCAGATGCACCAGATGTGCCACTCAACTGTGGGCAAAACCTCTTCATGTGCCCTGCCTGACCACACTGAAAACAAGAGAGCTGCTGGCCTCTACCCTGACTCTGGCTCTGAGATCGAGCCGAAGATGATGCTGCTCTCTGTACTCCTCCCCTCTGCGGGCAAACTGGAGACTTGTGGCCCAGCTGACCACACTTAAAATAGGTAATGTCTCCCTGGCTGCCTTTCCCAGAACCTGCACTCGGCACTGGAAAAGTCGATCTAGAAAAGCTACTCTGAGACTGCTGAGGAGTGAAACCTCTCTGTCTCCTGCCATCACTCTGGCCATCCTGACTCCTCTTAGAGCCTTTTTGCCCTTCCTCCTCCTCCTGCATCATGATCTCAGTATGGGCTGCAGCATCAACCAGACGCCCATAATCTCGAATCATAGACCCTACAACTCTCAACTTGAGGTCGCGCCTCAACTTCTTCTCGAACTCAATACAATGGCGTTCCTCAGACGCCACCAACTCAGGTGCAAACCTGGACAAGCTAGTAAATGCAGCCTCCAACTCGGCCACAGAAGAACTCGACTGCTTAAGCTGGCAGAACTGGTCTGTAGACACCCCATTTTTGACCGCCCTCGAGACTTGGGCGTTACTGATGGTTTACCTGGTGGAGAAAACTGTGCAGGGCAAAGGTCCAGTTTCTTCGGCAAGGAGAGAGACAAATCTCAACTTCACACCCCATTTTGGACCAAAACTATTTTGGATGGTTTTCAGACCTTAAAACCCTCTCTTTCAAAACATTTTTGAAATAAAATTCCCACGATGATCTGACGCTCGCATTTCGGTAAATGTTGCACTTTTCAGTAAACCGAGCAAGGACAAAGTGGAGATGAATGAAAGAGAGATGAAATCTTTGAAAAATCTTTCAAAACACCTTACTTGGGGGTTTGAAGTTGAAGAGAAGAGGAGAAGAGGGGAGAAACCAAGTTAGAGAAGAAGTTCGGCATGAATCCGGGTAGAAGAGGGTCGAGCAGCCCTCGCTGAATCGGGCTTATTCATCATCATACTTGGATTTTAGCTATGAGGCCACCACCGTTGGAAAGAAGACTTCCGGGGCTTCATTTTTCATTCAAGAATCTCTTACATCCAAGTCCGGGTGGGGGAGATATGATTGATTGAAGTTGGGCACAATCTCGGCTGGATCGAATCTGCGCGGCTTCACCAAAAAGGGCATAACTTTTTGCACAGAAGGAATTTTAATGCAAGGTTTGCGGCATTGGAAAGCTAACTTCCAGGGCTTCAATCTAGACACCCACCGGTACTTTTTGACCTCATCGGCCACCCATCGGCACTCTATTTATCCGACCGGCCAGTATAAATTGCAGGTCGGCAATATATTGTGCCGACCGGCAATTTATTTGGCCGATGACCCTTTTTCTTGGCCGGTTTGACCCTTTTGACTCTTGCAGGCATGGTGCATGCCAGCTGGGACGCACAGACCCAGCTCTCCATGCATATATGTGCCTATTTTGAGCCTTTGATCCCATTTTTGGACCCTTTGCTCAAGGCTTCTTGAGGAAGCCTTGACCCCTTGTCTTGGCTTCCTCAAGAAGCTTGCACCCATGCCTTAGCTTCCTTGATAAGCCTTGCCCCTCTTGATCCCCTTGACCCTTCTACAATAGCTTCTCTAAGAAGCTTGGAGTCTTCCTCTTGTCTATATAAGAAAGATCCCGTCTCCTTTGATTGGGTTGGATTTTTTTGAGCAAGAAACCGGAAGATATACACATATATCTGATATATACACATATATCCCACCTCCCTCTCCATATCTCTCTCATTCAACCATCAAATACCCTTGTTCTTGGGCCATTTCTTCACCAATCCATAGCACCGCACCTCTACACTTCATTCCAACACATTGGAGGTCATTTGCAGAGGCTAGGAGCTCATTTCCTTGGATAAAAACCTGCTGGTTTACTCCTCTACAAGGGTGAGTCATTTTCTTCCATTTTCTAGTCTTTTCTTGCTTCATATCTAAGCCATAGTTGCTTGTATATTTGAGCTCCGACCAAAACTGGAAGTAGTGTTTTTTTGAGCTCTATTTCATCTTTCATTAAGGGCCTCTCACTGTTTGGGGCCCCCATCTTGTACTTGCTTCATTATCCTCTTGAATGCCATATTTTTGCATGATATTTTTGGCTTATGAGTAATCTGTTTTGGAGCATCATGTAAACTAAAAATAGGCTTATTTTGAGCCCTTATTCAACATTGAAGAAGGGCTCACCACTGTTTGGGACCTCCATGTACCACTTGCCATTGCACCCCTCTTTGGTCCCCATTTTTGCATGATTCATTAGCTTATTGAGCTTCTGTTTTTGGACCTTGGTCCGAAATGAAAATGGCCCTAAAATGACCCCCTCTTCATGTTTCATTTAGGGTCTAGGGCTTTTTGAGACATCCTTGGTATACTTCATGTTATAGCCCTCTTGGTGGCCTCATTTTGCATGATATTTTGAGCATGTTTGTATACTGTTTTGGGCTCGATCATCTAATGTAAAAAGTTATATTTTTGGCCCCTCTTCAATATTGTAGAAGTCCACTTCTCTGTTCGGGGCCAGCATTTGTGAGTTGCTTCATTGCCTCCCTTGCGGAGCCATTTTTGCATGCTAATTTAGCCCCACTTGTACTCACTGTTTGGCCATGCTTTAAACTGTAAACATTCTTTTTTCGGGGCTTCCTAGCTTCTGTCTTCACACTTCATGTACAAATCATGCATGCATTGCATAGCTATAGGCCATTTCATGTGCTTAATTTCATGTTTCGGGACTCGTTCCATGCATCGGGTTTCATCTCGCCATGTTTCGGGGCTGTTTTCCCCCACATTTCAGTGCTGAAATTCACATGTTTGCATGTCATATTCCATGTCTTGCCATGTCTCATTAGAGTGGCATTCTGTGTCGTAGGTTCGGTCCTCGGTTTGCGTGCACGCGTGCACGTATTTCGAGTTGTCTCATTTTCATCTAATGGCCTCCTATGTGAGTGTGGCTGAGGTCCACTTGTATTGGTGTAAGCCCATCTTGCATTGTGTATGCCATGTTTCAATGCGTTGTGCATGTTATGTTATGTGCATTGTGTGTGCCATGTAGTTGCATTGCATGTTTGTGTGTTAGCTTGCATGCTTAGGTTGCATGTGCATTGTTGTACATTGCCTCACCTCTTGATCAACCATGATTGAGGTTGGGTCCCTTGTATGTTTGTGTGCATTGCATTTGACATTGAAATGCAAACTTGGCCTCTTAGGCCATCATGCGTCGAAATGCGCCATTGATGGCCCGAGGGTCAAGGGCCGTGCTCCCTTGAGTCTATTACATGATAGGGAGTGTGTCCATGCATACATTTGCCTAGAAATTCTGTGCCATATACTGCCTGTCCTCTGTTGCTGTCAAAACTGTTTTCTGCAGGAAGTTTCTGCCGACCGGCAACACACAGTGCCGACCGGCCATTGGTGAATGGCCGATATCTTCATCAGCAGCCGATGGCATTTTCCCGTGGCCGGTGGCCATTTCCTCTAGCCGATGGTATTCTACAGTGTGCAGGAAACTTGTTCCAGGACTTTGGCAGTCTTTGGGGAGGCGGGGCAGTGTAAACAGAGGCAGCAGTGGCATGGTGCGGGTTTCCAGGCAAGTTGGATCGGACATGCATTATTCACGCATCCCGAGGCGGGGGCTGCGGCCATCTTCTCTTTGCATTTGTTGAGTAGTTAGAAATTCTGTAATAATTTATTTATTTATTATTCGGACTGTAATATTTATTTGGTCCCTCTGAGTGAGGGCGTATTTGTAATAAGTGTGGGTGAGTGGTGTGCATGTCTCCCAACCCCCACTTCTTTCTCCCTTTTACTTACCTGCTTATGATGGTAGATTAGGGCATATTTAAAATTAGCATACCTTATGCAATGCATGCGTGCATCCATACATTTGTCTTACATGCACCGGGCTCGGTACATCACGCTAACTGCATTGTATTTCAAATTCCAAATTGAATACTTGTTACTTGTAGCATTTCACATGCCATGCTTAAGATAGCCGAAACTGTCTAGATTACACCCTTGCTTGCGTTGCATTAGCCACTTAATGTGAACTAGGATCATGCATATGATTACTAACTAGTTTCTGTTTTGGCTTGGAGTAGTAGGTGAGTTTTTATGCTTTAGCATATCGCATGCGTGTGAATGTTAACATGACAGCATGATTACCATGAGGCTAGCTGCTTATGTGATATAACTGTTTGAATGCCTGTGGGTGGAGGTTGGATTGCTTGAGTTGGAAAAACTCGTTGAAATCCGTGTTTTAGCCTACTTGCGAGTAGCAAATTCCAAAGCGCTTTCAAAACAAACGGATATGCAATGTTTATTTCCAAATTAGGCAATCTAGTCTATACTTGTTTGCTGCGCGCATAACATAGTAATTCTAGGCTAATAATTGGAACAAGAACACATAAACGTTTTCAAAATCGGATATCATGGTTAGTAGAGGCCGGTCTTCGGACTGGGCGAAAGGGGGTGCTCATAGCTGACCTTCCCCGATCGTACCCAAGCTCCCGAGCCAAGACAACTTTGGTGATGACGGACACGTGGCCTTCAGCACCGAGTCAGGGTTTCCTAAATTTCCCATTTTAACAAATATTTAGGTGGCGACTCTGTATCTGGCAAAGTAGTCCATGTTTGGCACTTCTTTTCAAAATCTGTTTTTTCTCAAAACGATTTGCCAGAGTTGGACTCTTTGGTTCAGATTAAGAACCGCAACAAACAAAAAAGGGGAGTCCGAACTGTAGCATCGAGGTCCCTCGCGGGCGCTGTTACATGGTCTCTCAGCTTCTCCCTGATAGCTGGAGATAAAAATCTCTCCTGGAAAGCATTCACAAAAGCCTCCCATGTACCTCCAATACGACCCTTGGTGAACTTCCACCACTGACCCGCATTCTCCTTCAGCTGGAAAGATGCCAAGGTCACCTTCAACCCCTCGTCTTCGATGCCAAGCATCTCAAACATCTTCGTTGGCTGTTCGAGCCATTCATCTGCCTTAAGTGGCTCTTTGGGATCACCCACAAATTCATCCGGATTAGACCGAAAGAACTCCCTCTTCAGAAAAGAAGGTCCTGCATCCGCAACAACAACCTGGGCTTGATTCTCAGCCCTAAGAATGCCAACTGACTCCCTGAATGCCCCTGCTATCTCTCGGGCCAAAGCGCCCATAGCCTGCTGGCCTACTGGCTCGGCCACATTGGCATGGCCAACTCCCTCCTGCACTGCAGGAACCTCCTCCGGTATAGGCACTTCCTGCCTACCCTGTCTACCATGCCTACCGCGTCCTCGTCCTCGTCCTCGTCCTCGTCCTGACATCCTAATAAAGGTAACAAAGACGTTAGCACATTAACAAATGTGCCGAAGCTATAACACTCGGGTCCTAATGCAAGGGACAACAATAATTCATTCCACGTAAGCACATAATCACATAAGCACCTACGAATTTCATTCCTGGATAATGACAGTCCCGAGGCGTTACTATAGTTCCGGTTGGAAGCAGCATTGATCAAGTGCCTTTCCAACAAGACTATCAGAAACTCAAGGGTCCAATCAATATCCTAGAAACTACATTCCATACCCACATAGTCACATAAACATGTTATCATATAAGCATATAACAGTACATCTAAGTCTCTATCAAACGAGAAGAACCCATTGTGATACTAATCACTTCCCACGTACCCAAAGTATTCGAACCCGGTACGCTCTGATACCAAGTTGTAACGCCCTCAAAATAAACCCATAATATATATCATTAACATGCATTAATAAAAGAAAACAAATCATTATATTATCCATCAGAGTACTTTTATTGAAAGACATCACATGTAACATCGAAAGTAAATGCCCTAAGGGCTTACATCTTTCCAAGCCAACACTTGGACACAAAATATGAGTACTAACTCAATTACAAATTCAACCCTTGGCCCGAGTGTTTACATGTAAAAACAAATAAAACAAATAACAACTAAACTAAGCAGAGTCTTCAACTCCAAATCCTTCCAAACTAATTCCTTGGAGGCAGCATATCACCTGAACCTGAAAATGATGTTCCCGTATAGGGTGAGCCACAGCCCAGTAGAAATATACTAAACCAAATATAAGCATTGAATAAAGCAATAGCATTCAATAGATGGTTAACTCCAATTACTGATTTCACTATCATACAATTCCACGACAATAATGTTCATGACACGTTTTACTTTCCATTATTCATTTAACTTTCCATTTATACCAATATGGCTCAGAACCTGGCCAAACTATAACAGTGAACTATATGTCACATCAACATCACTTCCAATATCAACATAAACAAATGAGACTAAGGCTCATACCAAAACACTTTCATACTTCCCGATTGATACACATTGTAGTGCTGTATCAATAACAAGTAAAAACACTTCAATATCAATAAGCACACATATAGTGGTGCTAATGGAGTCCATCCCCTATCTCCTCCCAAATAACATCCGGTTTAGAGGTCCATCCCCTATCTTCTCCTAAACCGTGGAGTGCATCCCCTATCTCCTCCCAAACAACATGCATATGCAATGTATCAAACACTTGTCATATACAACACACAATCAATACATGTATTTTCTGTATTAATTCAACAGTCAAAATCAATGACTCAACCAATGTGATTAGTTTCAGTTTTTCCTAATCCACATGCAATGTCTACAACAATCACGACTATCCTCCACCGATAGCCCAAAGCAGTTATTTCTAAACAAGAAATAAATATACCAACAATTCAATAGGCGAGTGATTAAATTATCCAACTACACCATTTAAACTTATAATTCCACAATTCCATGAATTCAACTAAATTCCCCAATATTCCCAAATTAATTATACAAATTAACTCGTTACCACAACTAGGGTTTTGCCCAAAATTACCAAACTACCCCCAACATATCAAAATACCAAAACTTAGAACAAAGCCTATAATACAGAGTAGGAAATCCCTACCTCGAAGCAAAGAACCCGAATGGAGAAGATGAAGATGATGACCCAAACTCCAAAGTGCTCCAAATCCAAGATTGTTCAGATTAAAAGAAAGATCTTGACCCACTCTATCTTTTTAATGAAGGATCTGGGGTAGAAACATACTCTATGTAACAACCCTCACTTTGATTTTGTCATACTTGCATACATTCATGTATGATCTTGTCTTGTTAAGCCGTTTTGCAAAGTTTTGCCTTGTCTTGTTTTGTTTGAGACTTGTTTTTGTCTTGCTTAAGCGTTGCTTGCATGATTTTGTTCCTTGCTTGGTGTGTGGCCGAGGTCATCTTGAGCTTAGTTCACCTGTGAACCTTTGTACTTAGAACTATTTCGGAACCACTTGGTTGACCTTCACCTCCACCCCGGCACGATAGCCGAGATGTCGCTTTTGAGGCCGAGATGTTTGCATCTAGTGATCTTTGTCCTTGGGCAGGTAAGGCCTAGACCGAGGTGTGGCACATCCAGGCCAAGGTGTGGCACAGCTTAGTCAAGTGTCGTCCTCCCTAGCCGATGTCTTTGTTACCTTGTTGCCGAAGCTTTGTCTTTAGCCGATGTCATTGCTTGCCGATGTGTCTTGTCATTTAGCTTGTTGGGTACACTTTGTCAGAGACTTGTCTTATCAATCAGTCACCCTTTTGAGTTGAACCAACCCAGTAGTGCTACGTGTCCGAGCTGAGTGTTAAGACAGCCGGCAGACTTAGAAACAAATCATTTTGTCTCAAATCTTTGTTTTAGAGAGAGAAACTCTAGAGGAAGAAGGAAGAGTTTTAGAGAGAGAAGTAGAGTTCCGAGCTTGATCTTTGAGGATCGAACCGTTAGATTTGAGTTTTGAGGTTAGATTCTCGCTCTACTCTGGTTGTTCTTATTGCTTATCAAGCTGCATTGCATGATTGAATTCGTTTTGCACGCCATGCATTGATTTGAAGTTGGTTTTTGAAGAGAAAATAATGTTAATGAGTTTTTGAAGAAAAGTCTCGTTTTGATTCGAAAGTTTGGAACAAGAACCATGTTTTTGTGTTTGTTCTTGCATGATCTTCTTGTATGGGTACCCCGGGTCCATGTTTTTGAACTCTTAGCATGAAATCTCAGTTTTTGAATAAACAAGTTATGATTTTAGCATGCATGTTCTGGATGTTCTTGATGATCTTGTTCTTTGCATTCTTCAAGGGGGAAACCCAGGGTATCCCGATTTCGTTTTGAATGTGGCCATCGGGACCATACCTCGGCGAGGAGGTGTGGGACCTCGGCTAGACCTGGATGATACCCTGTGTGTGTCCATGAGGTGGAAAACAGTGTCTTGACTCCCAGCATGTTTTGTTTTGTTATTAACTTAGATTCGGTGAGAGTGTCGAGATCATTGCTTGTATGTAAAGCTTGTTTTGAGAATGTGATTGCCATGTGATTGTAGGACTTTGACCTTTGCTTTGAGCCTACACCTGAAGAGCCAGGTGAGTGGTATTTTTAATAAAGCTATGTTATCAAGTTTTGATGAGGTTTGTTTTGCTTTGTTTTGAAAAGTATTTGTTAAGCATGAATGATTAGCTCTATTTTGATGTATCAAGTATAAGCTTTGTTTTGATGTCATCTTTTGAAAGTCCCTTGTGCTGGAGGACTCTAAACTTTCGCGGCACCACGTTTAAAAGTCCCTCGTGCTGGAGGACTCTAAACTTTTGCAGCACTAAGTATAAAAGGATACGGTCCTTTCTTGTAAAGACTATCGTGTTAAAGCGGGCTACGGGCCTAAGTAACACAAGACCATCGTGTTAAAAAGAGCTACGGGCTTAAGTAACACAAGTCCCTTGTGCTGGAGGACTATAAACTTTCGCAGTACCTTGACTAATCGATTACGGATCGCCTCGTCCTTGTTGTGCCACTGACGGTTTACCGCGTGGATTTGTTTGTTCGGAAAGCCTGATTTGTGTTTTGCCGATGCCAGTAAGCATCCTTCGAGACTTGTAAGACTGGATAGATGAATACGGTTCATCCCTTGATTCGATAAGAATTTTGATATGTTTTGTTCGGAAAGGACCTCGGCTAATATTTGTATGGTTTTGGCTTGTTTTGTTTTGAAAGGACTTCGGCTATATTCATGCAAAACCTTTATTATTTGTACCATTCACTGAGTATCCAAGCTCACCCTCTCTATATATATGTAGGTGATGAGCAGGACGGCGGTGACGCCTAGATGTGTTTTGCAAAGCTTGTTTTGGATTCTTGTCATGTCGGCTTTGTTTTGTATTCACGTCAGCAATGTTGTATTTACGTCGGCAAATCTTGAAAATCATGCTTCTTGGCTTACACCTTTTGTATTTTGTGCATGTCGGCTCGAGAAGCCTTTTGATCAAGATGTAATTTGTAATTTGTCTATTAAGGACTGGATGAGGAACCACATTGTACTTGTCATTCCATTTGAACTATGCACAGCTCTTATGGACCACTTGTATTTCGATTTATTGCTTCCGCATTTTTGAGCCCCATATATTATACTCTGATTGTGTGTGAATTTTGAAAGCCGGCCTTCGGTAATATCGGATTACTGGCCATCACGGCACCATCCTACTAGGGGCGGGATGGGGTCGTGACAGAATGGTATCAGAGCACAAGTTCCTTAGTATATGTTATTCACACTTTGAGTCCTAAAGAGCATAGGATTTCCTTTAGAAAGATGTTAGGATTGCATCATAGTGCTTGCTATTTGAACAAGGTGTGCATTGTCTTGACATGCTTGTTTGTTACTCGCCTACGTGGTTATTTGTTTATTTTGTTTAAAAGTCATACCTTGCATACTCATAGCATCATGAGGAGAGGCAGACCTCCAATTGGCCGGGATCCGCCCGAAGACAGATTGGACAGACTGGAAAGGTTAGTTGAAGGTTTGGCCCGCGAGTTGAGGTAAACCAGGGAACAGTACACTAGTGCTACTTCGACTCAGGCCGAGCAGACCAACGGCCGAAATGTAGTTCCGCCTCCACCTCCGCCAGTGCCGCAAGTCCCTCCGCAGCCAGCCTTATATGGGGATGGCACGATAGCCTTGATCAGGGAGTTTAAGAAAATGAAACCACCGAGATTTTCTGGGGGTATAGAGCTGATGAAGGCTGAGGCGTGGGTTTTGGAAATGGAAAAGTTGTTCGAGATCTTCCCTAGCACTGACACCCAGAAGGTAACATTGGCAACCTTCACATTAGATGATGACGCTCGCAGATGGTGGGTGATGGTTCGAGGAAGCAATCCAGACTTGACCTGGACCCGATTTTTGGAGTTATTCTACAACAAACACTTTCCCCTAATGTAGACACCCCATTTTTGACCGTCCTCAAGACTTGGACGTCACCGTTGGAACACTCGGTGATTATCCATGTTTGTGTTTGTTTGGAGTTCCCGGAGTTCTCGGCTCGCGCACCGTGCCTCAGGACCTCCGGACTCGACCGTTTGTGTTTGGTTTTGCACCAAACACTTGTATTTTGCCTTGGAAGGGCAGGGAATGCTTTGTGAGGCATCCCTACACATCACCGGCTGGGGCTAGAGGCCACCGGCTGGCTAGAGTTGCCATCGGCACTATATTGTGCCGGTCGGTATTCTTTTGTGCCGGTCGGCTCTCAATTTTGTCAAAATGACATTTTTTGCCGGCCGGACACTGTGCACTTGCTTTCTGAGATATTTTCAGACAGCTGTGTGCCATTGGCTTCCCCTCCATACACGTGTATGGAGGGATGAGCCCTTGGTTGCTTAGCTTGTAAGTCTTACAAGTTCTATAAGAGGAAGGCTCTTCTTCTTGGCTTAGGGTTGGATTTCTTGAAAGGTTTTCAGCCATTTTAGACAGAGAGGAAGCTCTGGTTTAGGTTAGAGAATACATATCTATCCTATATCTATCCTTCTCTTGTTAAACTAGGTGTTTTGTGCCTTACTTTTGCACACTAGCACCTAGTGTTTCACCTTTCTCTTGGGACAGAGGTTCTAGAGGTTGTTTTTTGGTGATTCTTGGTTGGTTTGAAGCTCAAAGAAGCCATCACACCATCTTTGTTGAAGAAGGCTACAAGGGTAAGAACTTAACTCCCTTTTTACCCCATTCTTGTACCTTGTTTTTACTTGGTTTAAAACATTTTTTGAGCTTAGTGTTTGGCACAAAAAAGTTCTGATTTTTAACCCTCTTTGTTGTATATTAAGAGTGTTTAGTGGTTTGGGTAGTTTTGACCACCCTTAGGCCTTGAAAAGGTCACTTTTTGTGCTATTTTGTGAGAGATCCGAGATTTGGTGATAGGATCTCTTCATCACTGAAATCTTGAGGGATTTCAGTGGTGAAGAGCATGCCTTGAAGTCTCAAGAAAGGGGAGGGTCACCCTCTCTCCTTGGTGTCCTTGAAAAGGGCAAACTTTGCTTCCTTATGGAGCTTCATGCTTGAGTGTGTGTTGAGCATGTTTGACTTGTTTT
>JAPPVO010001837.1:0-34613 GCA_030407325.1 Camellia japonica | reverse complement strand
TTAAGTCTTAACATATGCATGTGTGTGTGTGTAGACTTTCTTTTTGGGCATTATTGGCCACTGATTTTAGGCCTATTTAGAGTTGCCTAAGTCATGTTTAAGTCCACATTGTTTGGTTTGCATGCTTGTCTTGTATGTGTGTTTGCATATTACATCTTCTTCATTGTCCATATTGCATGCTAGCTAACATGTTTAGGATTGCATTACATCATGCACATGCTTGGCCTCTTGAGATGAGCATGATAGAGTTTGGCCCCTTTTATGTTTGTTTGTTTGCATGCATTTGAAATTAAAGTTGCATACTTGGTTCCTTGGGCCATCATGCATGGAAATGCGTGATTGGTGGCCCGAGAATCGAGGCACATGCTCCTTTGAGTCATTAACATGATAAGGAGTGTGTTTGGTGCATAAATTGCTTGAATTGCATTGCCATGCAAGTTGTTGCCCTCTGCTGCTGTGAGTTGCAGGTTCTGCAGACATTCAGTGCCGGCCGGCAGTATTTAGTGCCGACCGGCAGTATATTGATGGCCGATGGATGAATTCAGTGCCGGTGGCCACATGCTTCAGCCGGTGGTGTTTCCCCTCAGCCGGTGGTGATCCCCATGATTCAAGGGAGCAGTCCTGAGACTTTGGCAGTCTTCAGAGGAGGAAAGCAGGGAAAACAGAGGCAGACTTTGCATGGTAGCGCGATTCCGAGCAAGTCCCGAACACGCGCATCCGGCCCTCTCCCCGAGGGGTTTACTGCTTTAATTAGATTAATTAATCTGCTTAATTAATTTAATGGGTTTGTAATTTAATTAGCTTGCGTAGTTAATTATTTGTATTATTCTTTTGGTCCCTCCGAGCGAGGGCAAATCTGTAATAAGTGTGGGTGAGTGGTGTATGTCTTCCAACCCCCACTTCTTTCTTCCCTTTTATTTACCTGCTTATGATGGTAGATTAGGGCACGTTTATTTTAGCATACCTTATGCAATGCATGCGTGCATCCATGCATTTGTTACATGCACCGGGCTCGGTACATCATACAAACTGCATCGTACTTTCAATTCCAACTTGAATACGTGCATCTGTGTGCATTTCACATGCCATTTTAGGGTTAGCCGAGCCTACTCTAATTGCATCTCTTGCCTGTGTTGCATTAGCCACTTAACATGAACTAGGCATGCATGTTTGCTAACTAGTTTTTTTTTGGCACGGAGTACGATGTAAGTATTTCGCTTTAGCATACGCATGCGTGTGAATGTTGCCATGACAGTATGCTTACCATGCGGCTAAATGCTTATGAGATAAACTGTTTGAATGCCTGTGGGTGGAGGTTGGATTGCTTGAGTTGGAAAACTCATTGAAATCCGTGTTTTAGCCTACTTGCGAGTAGCAAAACCAAAGCTTTTCAAAACAAACGGATATGCAATGTTTTTCCAAATTAGGCAATCTAGTCTATACTTGTTTGCTGCGCATAACATAGTAATTCTAGGCTAATAGGAATAAGAAGCATGTAATGTTTTCAAAATCGGATATCACGGTTAGTAGAGGCCGGTCTTCGACCGGGCGAAAGGGGGTGCTCATAGCTGACCTTCCCCGATCGTACCCAAGCTCCCGAGCCAAGACATTTGGTGATGACGGACACGTGGCCTTCGGCACCGAGTCAGGGTTTCCTAAATTCCCCATTAAAAAATATTTAGGTGGCGACTCTGTAATCTGGCAAAGCAGTCCATGTTTGGCACTACTTTTCAAAAAATCTGTTTTTCTTCAAAACGATTTGCCAGAGTCGGACTCTTTGGTTCAGATTTAGAACCGCAACACAAAAGGGAGTCCGAACTGTAGCGAGGTCCCCCGCGGGCTTGCTACAGTTTCTGGCGACTCTGCTAGGAAGTGTTTAGAGAGCTTGACTCGAACTCGTGATATCCTGTTTTGATTTCGTTTATGTGTCTCTTTGCATTGCATTGCATTGGTGCGCCTAGGACACCGTGTTGCCATCTGCTATTCCTGAACGGTTTGCCGGAGGCTTGTCTTGTCAAGGCATGACCATAAGGCTGACCGGTTATGGGCTCTGACAGTGGGAACACAAACCCCGGTTTTACCGGGGCACCCTTTTGACCATTCGACCTAGTGCATATTCGGATCCATAGTGACCATTCCAAACTAGGACAGGTTGCTTACCCGATTTAGGTTGTTTGAAACCGCTGCGTGCGTAGTGAAACCCTAGCTCCTGACAAAATAGGACAGGGAAACCCTACCCCAACATAGGGGTGTATTGGCTCTCATTTATCTGCTATGTGCTTTTAGAGTGTATCTCTGCAGGGAACGCATATATCAGTTTGCAAGTTTGGGTATCCGGCCTGAGGGCATTAGTATCATTGTTGAGAATCAGTTGTGTCTGCGGGTATCAGTTCAGTTTTGAATAGTGATTCTGGGGAACAGTGATCAGTAGTAGAGTACAGTTGTCGGCTACACCGTGTTGATCTGTTTGGGGCTGAAATACTGCTTGTTTTCCGTTTCAGTTCAGAGATTCAGAGGTCGATCCAGAACAGCTAGTGTCTTCTCCTTGCTGAGGCAGGACTTAGCATGACGCAGAATTCAGAAGAGATCGTGGTCATGACGGCCGCGTTGGATCCAGGAATCACCCCACAGGATGAAACTACTGTTGACATGCCGCATCCGCCCAGATCGCCGGCCGCGCACCCAGTTTGGGCCCCTCAGCTATATCAGGCTCGCGAGCCCACTACATTTGAACTAATGGGGATGATAGGTGATCTTCAAAGGTCCGTGACGGATCTCGCCTATGGGATGTCTGTTTCGCCGCCAGCCGCACCATATGCGGAGGCTTTGTACCCCAAGAGCCCCCGCTATGGGACGAATTGTAATTGAACTCAGCCAACCGGAGATGGCCTCCAGCTATGGCAACGACGCATCAAACCAAGTTCTGAATCAGGCCGAGGCCAGAGATAAAGGCAAGATGAAGGCAGATGCCGACCCTATCGAACAACTGCTGTGGGCAGTAGAGGCTTTGAAAGCCGAGGGAATGAACAAGCAACAGATATCCGCAGTTATGTCAAAAGCTGTGGAGGATGCTTTCCCCACTCCGCCTGAGGGCAATTCCAGTCAATCAGAGAATCGGGAGAGGCCCCGTCATGCCAAAACAGTTCTTCCCCCTCCCAGCCCTGCATCCGGAAAGGATCAGAAATCCAAGGCCGCACCCGCCGATCCGTTCGCTAGTGCATCTAGCAAGAGTGCTCAGGCTCCAAAGTACCTGCCCCGAGGGCGCAGGGTCTTCCATGCTCTTTACATGCCATTATCCAAGGCACTTCAAATCCTTGCCGAGAGGGGACACCTTAAACCCCTGGAGCCTCGGCCCCTCCCGAAGAATCTCCCTGCCACACATGATGCTGCTCAGTACTGTGCGTACCACCAGCAGACAGGCCATGCTACCGACAATTGTTTTCGCCTCCGGCATGAGGTGCAGGATTTGATTGACAACGAGGTTATCCTCCCGCCTACTTCAGCAAAGTCCGTCACCACTCAGTTGTTGGATTTTGAGGACACAGATACTGCGAGTATGTAATCAGAAGGTGAACCGCCTGTGGGCAATGCTTGGCGCATTTTTGGATGTGGCGTTTGGCACGCATTTTTGGGCATCTATTAATTTCTGTAAATTCTGACTTGGGTGTCGAGTCAGTCTTCTGTTTTGTCTTGAGCCTGTCTCATTGTTTTGAGACAGTCCTTTTGCTTAAGGGTCTGTCTAATTGTAATGAGTCAGTCCCTCTTGTATAGAATACCAGGTGATTTCGGGGTTGTTGCCTCAAACACCATTTTGTCTTATAAATAGTTGTTTTTGCTTTTTGAGTCTGTTCTGCCGAGGAGCCAGTTATGCCAACAAATCTGAATGAAACAGCCGTGGCTATCATGTGCCGTATTGTTGCTATTTGAGTTGCCGTGCCAGGGGTGAATGGAACGACAGTACATACCGCCTACTCTCTTGTGCCTTGAACATCGTTATATGACCTAAGCTTTTCATAAAACCCTTTTCGAACACTGCGGTGATGAAAACGAAGGGGAAGGAATTCCTCGGGTTTTGTAAAATTTTGATCATTTTGAGAAAGAAGCATGCTAAGCTTTTATGAATGAAATCATGCTTGTCGGCGTGAGTACTGAGAAGGATCCTGGTGATCCAGACTGGTTCCACACTATCTTCAGCGCGAGCGATTTGTCGCTTTCTTAAAAACTTTCAAAAACAAAATGTTTTGCGTGGTCTTGAAGACCTGTGTGGAATCGCTCTTGAGATTGTGCAGCCCAGGATCGCTCTCAGCCTCAAGATTCAATTTATCTGTTGCAAACCGGAACCTTCAAAACATTCAGTGCCATGAAACGCCTGTGTGGCCCATTTTGAAGCAGCCCTCGAGCAAGAGGCACAAAGTCAGATCGAGGAGATCAGATCCCACCAGACAAGGCTCATGAAGCAACCGTGATGGATTCTTCTGCAAATCAACCACAGTCACCCTCTTGGATACAGAGGCTCAATCTCAAAACCATTTGGCATGGGCTTGCTACACTTTTACCCTTTGAGAGGCTCGCTGGGCCGAAAACCCGGAAGGGCGGCCCAGGCAAAAGTTAGAGCAAAGAAAAAAAAAGAAAAAAAAGAAAAAAGAAAAAAAAAAAGAAAGAAAAAAAAAGAAAACAAAAAAAAGAAAGAAAAATGCAAAAAAAAGAAAGAAAAAAGAATGAAAAGAAGAAAAGAAGAAAAACATAGCTCGCAAGGTCGAAAACCCGCATTGGGCGCCTTGGCAAAAGTTAGAGCCTAAACAGTGAAGGTTAAAATACCCGAGTGTACCTTAACCGGAACTACGTAAGGCTTGATTCCCATGTTTGGGATACGTAGGCAACTTCATCTTGAAGTCCAGCCCCCAACGCTTCCATAGCGTCTCAGTCCATGTCATGGTTTTGATCACTTTGCCTCCTCCGAATCCAATGTCTCGATTGCAGCAACCTGGAACTACGTGATTAACTTCCTCTTGAAGTCCAACCACCAACACCTTCCAGGTGACTGTGTCCATATATTGATTCAAACCGTCTTCGTCTCCTCCGCGTCCGAGGGTCCGATCGTCGTCAACAAGGACTGGCTTACAAGTGCCGCGGCATCATCCAAACAAGGGGCAACTTTCCGTTGCCATACATGCCATAAGTTGCCCTGAGTTGTCCAAACCAGGGGCAACTTTCCGTTGCCTTATCCCCCTTTAAGCCAGGGGCAATTTTCCATTCCTCCGATCCGAGGTTGCATATCTCGAGGGTAAGTTCCGCGCTCGTCGAGCGTTGACTGTTTGCAAAAATAGTTTTTGAAAATTTTCACTGAGGTTGACTTATTTTCTCGAAAACTATTTCATTTTTCAAAATTGGACCATGTTTGGACCCCAAAAGGAGAATTTTCAGTGCTCACAGCCTGATTCGCATGATTTTCAAATCAAAAATCGAATAAGTGTGTTAATCTGACTCTCATTTTGATCAAAACTGTTTTAGGAAGAAAACAAAAAATGGTCAAAGTGACGAACTAGGGGCACAGTTGAGTCAGGTCTTCTGTCTTTCCCCCGTCAACACTTGCCGAAAGGCACTCCATTCGGAAGAAATAGCCGTGAGCTAACAGTGTGGGCGTGAACCTGTGACTTCCTATTCATCCATCAATCACCCTGGGGAGGGATGAAAAATGAGAGAATAAAGAATAGAGAGGAGTAAGTTGAGAGAAAAGTAAGAAAAGGGTTTTGAGAGAAAAACCGAGCCTGAGGGCCGAGTGATGTGAGTATCACAAATCAGAAAGGGTGGGAATAATACCCGGAGGAACTGGCTCCTCGAGATTCAGGTCTCTCCTTGTAAACATGTCCGTGTGTCGTGTCTTTTGATTTGTCGGTTTCGGCTTTAGCTTTGAGTCTTTTCCGAGTGTGTCTCGTTGTGTTCAGGTCGTGTGCCTTTTGTTTCTCTGTTTGAGTCTGTCTCGCTGTGTTCTGTGGTAGGCTCGATACCCCGGTTGAAACCCCTTTTCAAAAAATCGTTTGTGCTCAGATGCTGTGCCATTCTCTACATTCGTGCGAAGCAAGAGAAGAAAAGGGAAATTTGGGACATCCGAGTGTGTTTCAACTGCAACCGTGTCAGTTTTTGATCCGTCTTGTCAGATTGGGTTATTTGTTCAGGGTTTGCTGTGTGCAGAATGAGCCGAGAGCTGTGTTATGAGCTGTATGCAGATCAATCCCCAGTAGAGTATGGGCTGTATTAGTTGAGTAGTGGTTTGTATGAGTTGTTTGCTGTTAGTTGGTTGGTTATCCGATTATCATAGTGCAAGTTCTCAATTTTCAGACAACAGATCAATATCATTTACATTTGAGGTGTAATATGATGCAATGCAATGCAAGGTATGAAATATACACAAATGTAAACACTTTTTCAGACAAAAAGTTTGTTTCATTTCATATCATCTTTTCAAGTACATAAGTTTTGGAAACAAAATCTGCCTGTGGCAGTACAAAGTACCCTAACTACTGACAAAAGGGGAAAATGTAAAAAAGAAAGAAAACAGCAAAATCTGTATCCAATGTCAAAATGCCTCCGGGGTCAATCTGTCCTGGTCCTCTTCCTGGACGAAGGTCCAGGAGCGTCATCAACAGGGGCACCACAGGGGCATCACCGTCTGAGCTCGAGTCCGAGCCATCATCAGTCTCCTCTGCCTCTGTCTCTGCCTCAGACTCATCATCCGGAACCGGAGCCCGCGAGCTGCTCCCGACATGAACGCGCCCCCCTCTGGTGCGGGATATGCTCTGCCATCCCGAGTAGAAATGGGAGGTCCAGCTGGAGCGCCACCCACCGGGGAATCTGGAAGGGAGGCTGAAAAAGCATGAAAGACAAATGCATCAGTATATATGGAGCAGTTTATCAGTAGAATGCAGTGTATGAGTACAGTGTATGAATGCCGTAGCAGTAATCAGTGCAGAATGCAGTGTATGAGTACAGTGTATGTGAATGCCGTGAGCAGTAAATCAGTGCAGAATGCAGTGTATGAGTACAGTGTATGTGAATGCCGTGAGGTAGTAATCAGTGCAGAATGCAGTGTATGAGTACAGTGTATGCGATGCCGTAGCAGTGAATCAGTGCAGAATACAGTGTATGAGTACAGTGTATCAATGCCGTGAACAGTTTATCAGATGTTGTTGTGCATCAGATTATGTAAAGCAGTTTGTGTATGGTTTGAGGCCGTGGTCAGAAAGAACATACCGGAATGCTGTAGAGGGCTAGGAGGTCGAATGTCCGCTGTAGCATCCCCATCATGGAGGCATTCATCTCCAATGACTGCCGGGTGTACTCAGAAGACGCCTGCAAAAGTGTCAGATGCATCAATATTCTGTGGAATATCAAATAAACTGAAATGAAATAACAGTGCAAGATGAAGAATGCAGTAATACATACCGGAGGCAAGTCGGGGACACCGACAAACTCGTGGTCAGCTGGTGGAGGAGCGAAGGGGATCTGGTAGGTCGCCCCACCCTGCCCTGAAAGTCAATGAAGCGGGCAGAGCAGGCCAACCGGTCCCTCGTCCCTCTGCACTCCGCCCCTGCCACGGACTCGAGCTCTCCTCGATCCTCCAGCTCCTACTCCGGCCGCTGGCGCCGCCACCTCTCCCGCTCAGCTCGGCGACCGCCGCTCAGAGGACGCATCAGGAAAGTCCGGACGTACTCCGAGTAGTCGCCCTCGCCTCTGAAGCCGTCCGCCTCCCAGCCGATGGTGTAGTCCGCCATCTGCTCGGCAGTGAAGCGCTCAGTATCCTGCATGTGCTCGGGAGGATGCACCGGGACTATCTGCTCAGGCAAGCCTAGGGTCTGACGCAAGAAACGCTCGCCCAGGTACCAAGCCCGACAGACCGGGCCCTCGAGCAGAATCCGGTAACGTGAGGTATCATCGGCGCCGGCAAACCGATCCCGCGCCACGGCTGGCAGTGGAGCCCAAGGCTGCCAGGTGATCTGAAAATGCAATACAGTTTGTTATCTACTGTTAGTGAAATATACAGTGGAAAGGCGAAGCTTAAATGAACTGCAAGTAAAACATACCTCGGCAGGGGTGATGGTGTCGAAGTAGCGGCGGAAGAAACTGAATGTCTCCCGTGGCCTCCGGGTGCATCTCCCGTCGAAACGGCGTGAGAAAGGGACCACCAGAGGGGTCTCCGCCACAGGTACAGGAGCGAGCCTAGGAAAGTAGGCGTAAACCCACAACTGCAAGATGAATACCAGTGCATTTATCAGATAAAGCAGAATACAGAATAGAAAGCAGAAATAGCAGAGCCGTGTGTGTGCAGTGTAGCAGAGTGTACAGTGTGAGCAGTGTACAGTCAGTGTAAAGCAGAGTATGTGTGTGCCGTGTGTACAGTATACAGCAAGTGTAAAGCAGACTACAGTGTGTGCAGTGTGCAGAGTACAGAAAATAAAGAACAGAAATGAAAGGCAGGAAAAGAAAGTACCTCCCAAGCCGCCAGTAGCCTCCGAGTAGCTGGCCACTACCGCGGGAAGCGAGCTCATGTACCGTAAGAGTGGCCAGAGCGGCGCCCCCCCAGTCATAGCGAAGTATGTGCCGGACGTCCACCAGTGCGCTGAGAAGGCAGAGAGGCACTGTATTCGCCCGGTCGGCGAAGAGGGTCGTCCCAAAGAGGAACATGAGGAAGCCGCGTGCATACTCTCTCGGCCCTCCTGGGTCATCGGAGCTGCGCCAACGAGGAGGGGCTGGACCCTGAACTGCACCTCGAACCAAGATACCTGACGTAGCCGGGGCGCGCAAGAGGCGGTGCCGCGCCAAGGAGGTAGACCTGAGCCGCGGTCCACTCATCCATATCGATGTCGAAAGGGATCGGATCACCCCCTACCCCGATGCCGGTGAGCACCGAGAAATCGTAAGGGGTCATCGTCATGTCCCCAGCTGCAGAAAGATGAAATGAATCGGTGGTGTCCCACCCCTCTCTACCAGAGCGGCAGAAGAGGTCTACACGCCGTGAGCTGGGAGAGTCCCTGCAGAAGCCAAAGCCAGCCTGGTCGACAATGTGGCGAACCGCGTCAGGAAGCTCATCATACCACGTACGAGCGACGATTCCCATACCCGCGGATGGTATGGGAATCTCCCTGTTTTCAAACAAGAATTGCAAAGCAGTATGAAATGTACAGTTTTGAGGGACAGTCAAAATCAGTGCAAATGTGGCATGCGTGCAAGTTTTTATTTTAAGCAGATATCGGGTGCCAGTGTGTTATAGTGAACTACAACATGTGATGCGTCAGTGTGTTTGAGTGGCTCGGTGCAAATGTGGCATGCGTGCAATATTTTCAGATTCAAACAGTTGTCGGGTGTTGGTGTTTGCAGTGGAATGCGGTGTGTGCCGTGTGTTTGGGTATTGAGGCTAGTGCAGTGTGTGTGCATGTGTCCGTCTTAAACAGATATCAATTGTAAGCATGATTGCAATCGACTACAGTGAACAGTATATCAGAACCAAGCAGTTAAAGAACGAAAACAACTTTGACAGTTAACAGTTCTACATTGCAGAAGATAAAACAGAAAAGAGTGTTACCTCGGAAGCGCCGAAGGATAGGTGAGAGGGGCTCGCGTAGGAGGAGCTCCGGGTCCAGTGCCATGTCGAAGCTGCGAAACTGGCGCAGTCCGTCAGGTGGTAGAACATGGATCGCCGGCCGGTAGGTCGCCGGTCGAAAGGGCGCTCGCTCAGCGGAGAAGCTCGACCCCGGGATCCATCTCGTGATCCGGGGGAGTCCCGACGTGTGGAACATCGTCAGCCATGGCAATGGTAGTGAGAAAATGGCCGGAAAAGCCGGAATGTGAAAAGTCAACCGAAAAAGTCAACCCCGAGCGGGCCGAAAATGGCCGGAAAGGTCAGAAGGTGGAAAGGCACGGAAATGAAGAGGAAATCGAGGGGAACAAGTCCCGAAAAAGTGGAAATAGCAAAGGACGCTCCGAAATGGAATTTCAATCGGTGGAAAATGTCCGAAACGCGAAGAAAATCGCGAATCCACGACGAAACGGGCTTGGAACGCGAAGAAACGGAGAAAGAGGAGAGGAAAATGCTCTAAGAGAGAGGACAGAGTTTTCGGCGGTCAAGAAGTGAAAAAATAGGGTTAGAAACCCTATTTTTAAAAGACCCGTGGTGAAATGGCAGAACTGCCCCGATCAGGCATTTTTGGCCGGTCGGCACTATTTTGTGCCGGTCGGCACAATATTGTGCCGGTGGAACTTTTATGCAGCCGGTGGCCACCTAGTCCAGCCGGTGATGTTCCCACAGCTTGTTTAGGCCATGTGGTAGTTTCTGGTCTTCATAGCTCAAGAAAGTGCAATAAAGTGAATCCCCGATGCTCAACCGGCTCCGTTTTGACCTCGGACGTGTCTTCTGTGCGTGCACTCAGATTCAAGCAAAGATTGTATCCTTTTGTATCCTTTTGTCTTTTACAAGATTCAAAAGTTGCCCCGTGTGCGTTGCACCACGCATCCATCACATTGTCCGGTGCGTCGCATCGCGCCGTCTTGCACGTCCCTTGCGACTTGCACCGTTTTGCATTTCGTGTGGCATGCGTGTCATACTTGCATTTCATTTTCCATTCAATGAGGTATGCGTGCCTCATTTTGCATTTCATTGCATCTCGAGGTACGTGCCTCGTTTTGCATTTCATTTTCCATTCAATGAGGTATGCGTGCCTCATTTTGCATTTCATTGCATCTCGAGGTACGCGTGCCTCGTTTTGCATTTCATTTTCCATTCAATGAGGTATGCGTGCCTCATTTTGCATTTCATTGCATCTCGAGGTACGCGTGCCTCGTTTTGCATTTCATTTTCCATTCAATGAGGTATGCGTGCCTCATTTTGCATTTCATTGCATCTCGAGGTACGCGTGCCTCTTTGCATTTCATTTGCATTTCATTTGCATCTCATTTGCATTTTGCATCCAGGTATGCGTGCCTCATCTTGCATTCATCATTTTCATTTCATTGCATCGAGGTACGCGTGCCTCGTTTTGCATTTCATTTTCCATTCAATGAGGTATGCGTGCCTCATTTTGCATTTCATTGCATCTCGAGGTACGCGTGCCTCGTTTTGCATTTCATTTTCCATTCAATGAGGTATGCGTGCCTCATTTTGCATTTCATTGCATCTCGAGGTACGCGTGCCTCGTTTTGCATTTCATTTTCCATTCAATGAGGTATGCGTGCCTCATTTTGCATTTCATTGCATCTTGAGGTATGCGTGCCTCACTTTGCATTTCATTTGCATCTCGTTTTGCATTTTGCATCCATGAGGCGTGCGTGCCTCATCTTGCATCTCATTTTGCATTTCATCGCGCTATTTTGCGCACCTCATTGTTTTTCGCCCAGTCTGGCGGGACCTTAAACACGCACGGTCTAGGAGACCTTAAATCCTTGGGAGGTGCAAAACCTTCACCCGCGTTGTCTAACGCACCGCGCTGTTTTGCACATCTCATTGCATTTGGCATGCATTCCATCACACGATCTTGCGTATCGCGCTGTCTGGTGCACCGCATCTCAATTCATGCATTGCCCCCCCCGGTCTGGCGAGACCTTAAACACGCACGGTCTAGGAGACCTTAAATCCTCGGAAGGTGCAAGACCTTCGGTGCATTTTGTAAGATGTGCGTTGTTACGCACTCTAGTTCATTCGCATTGTCATGCATCCTTTGATCTACATTTCAGTTCAAATCTTGGGGTACGTGTGCCTCAAATTCCTTGAGGCATGCGTGTCTCATTTACATATCATCTTCCATTCCTTCATGGCATGCGTGTCTCACTTGCATCATACATCACATTGTTTTGTTCGCCCCGGTCTGGCGAGACCTTAAACACGCACGGTCTAGAGACCTTAAATCCTCTGAAGGTGCAATTCCTTTGGTGTTTGTCGTGCCGAACGACTTTTCGGTGGTCTGGTAAAGCCACCTGCCTGTTTTTGCGGTGAGTTCTAGAAGACCAACTGGGACGGTGAAAGTTAGAGTTTGAACGGCTCATGCCTAGAACGTAAAGGTTCGGGATTTCCGAGACTAAAGTCTGGTTTAAATACCCAGGGGGTGTACCTCGGCTTGAAATCTGTATGAAGGCCCATAGGTTGAGGCGGCGTGTTTACGCCTCAATTCTGGATCTGAACCAACCTAGTATATCGCCCTGTTGGTAAGATAGGGAAAGCTGCAATCATAGTCGTTGCATCATAGTGCATTGTCATGCATCATTTGTAAATACTGCATATGTCATGCATTTCAAAAAACAAAAAAAAAACAACATGCATATGTCATGCATCATCATTGTAGTATAATGCATATGTCATGCATATCATTGTAGTATAGTGCATATGTCATGCATTTTCTGTAAATATCCATTTACGTTGCATCGTAGTTGCATGCACCCATTGCATCACTTCCATCCATGGCTTGCGCCTTTCCAGGTTGAGCTTGGTCTGGTATGTGCCCCTACTTTTCACGTCGAAGCACAGTTTTTGTGTACGCGCCTATTCCTTGATGAGCTTGGTTTGAGGTTGCGGCACATTTTCTGTGTTAGACGCGGTTTGTATGCGTACATGCCTTTCCTAGGCAAGATTCGATTTGGCCCGCGTGCCATATCCCTTGTATCCATTTCCATTGCATTATAGTGTAATTATTGCGTCCGGCATTAGGATCATTATTCCCTCCCCAGCGGGTCGTTTCCCCACTTATGTCAATCCACCCAATACTTGTCCTTGTGTCCGTCTGCATCACTCATAGTTCTGCATGTGTATCGCGTCTATTCCACGCTGGTATGTTGGTTTGAGGTTGCGGCACCTTTTCTATGGTAGACGGACTTGTTACTTCCATCAACCTATTTGACATATGTGTGGTTTCGAATCGCTCACGATTGAATCATGATTCAATTGCCCTGCATGTAGTTTGCATGGTTTCAATTGCATTGCATTATCATTTGCATTGTTTATACATAGTTTTGTATATATTGCATATCATCTTGCATTCATTTCGCATTGTCATGCATATTGCTAACAATATTGTACCTGTTAAGTTTGTTTTCTTTTCAGGCACGATATTGTATGTACGGCTCATTTGAGGCCGATGCAACCGGACGAGCCGCACAGGTATTATATCTTCCGAGTGAGACGTATTGAGAATTGCATAATTCTCTTACATCCTTTCTGCATTGTAGTGTAGATTGGCGTATGCTAGCTTATAACTGTCGCATGTGTGCTTCATTACAGCTTTCTTTGCATGATCATAAGTTATGCTCGGCCTTTTGCATTGTCTTGCATCTTGCCCCCGCTTACGGGCGCATACCTTATCTGCGGCTTGTATGCCTGTGCCTGAACTACGCTGGTTTGATTCCTAAAGGGATACGTAGGCATCTTGCGAGTTCAACCATTTGCGCTTCGTATGTTTGTCCAAGTCTTCGGCCTTGTCAAAAATGGGTCGTCTCTGGGCTTTGACATTCACTCCCGTCATTGTTATGACTTTCGAGTTCTGTCAAAGAGGGGCAACTGTAGACACCCCATTTTTGACCGTCCTCAAGACCTGGACGTCACCGCTTGAACACTCGGTGATTATCCATGTTCGTGTTCGTTTGGAGTTCCCGGAGTTCTCAGCTACGCGCCTTGCCTCAGGATCCCCGAACTTGACCGTTTGTGTCTGGTTTTGCACCAAACACTTGTGCTTTGCCTTGGAGGGGCAGGGAATGCCTTGTGAGGCATCCCCACACACCACCGGCAGTGGCTAGAGGCCACCGGCTGGTTGGTGTTGCCATCGGCACTATATTGTGCCGGTCGGCACTCTTTTGTGCCGGTCGGCAGTCAATTTTGGCAAAATGACCATTTTGCCCTGCCGACTACTTTACAGCTGTTTTTGGAGATATTTTCAGACAGCTTTATAGCATTTGTTTCCCCTCCATACACGTGTATGGAGGGATGAGCCTTTTGGTTAGCTTAACTTGTAAGTTTAGTTGCCTATAAGAGGACCCTTCCTCCTCTTGGCTCAAGGTTGGAAGAAGTTTTTGATTTTTAGACATTTTAGACAGAGAAGAAGCTCTGGTTTTAGGTTAGAAGTTTTGTATCTATCCCATCTCTCTTGTTCCCTCTTATTTGTACACTAGGTGTTTGTGACTTACTATTGCTCATCAACACCTAGTGTTTCACCTTCCTTTGGTTACTGAGGTTCTAAGGGCTGGTTCTTGAAGTTTTTGGTTGGATTTGAGCTCAAGGAAGCAACAACATCAACCTTTGTGAAGGTGGTCTTCAAGGGTAAGAAACTACCCCTTTTTACCCCATTTTTGCACTCCATTTTTACATAGCTTAGAACTGTTTTTGTGCTTGGTGATCAACACATAAAAGTTCTGTTTTTTGGTCCTCTTTATTGTTGGTTAAGAGTGTTTTGTGCTTTGGGAGGGTTTGACCACCCTTAGGCCTTGAAAAGACCTCATTTTGTGCTATTTTGTGAGAGCTCCAGGATTTTGGTGTTGAGGTCTCTTCACCACTGAAATCTTGAGGGATTTCAGTGGTGAAGATGATGCTTTGAAGTCCTAAGAAGGAGAGGGCCCTCTCCTTGATGTCCTTGAAAAGGGCAAGTTTTGGCCTCTTAGGGAGCCTTATGTTCAAGTGTGTGTTGAGCATGCCATGGCTGTATTTTATGCTTATATTGCCATGTTATAACTTTGTGTTAAGTTGGTTTTAGTACTCCTTGCATGTTTTGCATACATGCCATGTAATGCCACTTTGATGCCTTAATATGCTTTAGGATGTAAGCCCTTGTTCAAGCATGATTTAGGCCTAGCTTTGTGAAGCTTTTGTGTTTGTTTTGCCATGATTAAGCTCTGTTTTTGGTTGTTTTGGTCGACCATCACTTGCTTAGTATAGCTCCTTTGTATTTTGGCTTGTTGGCCTCAAGTATGTGAATGTGTAGCATGCGTTGCTTGCATTATTTTGATGGTTTGGGACCACCACATGCTATTTCAGGCCCTTAGACATGCTTGTTTGATTGCCTTGCATGCTTCTTTGAAGCCTTGAAAGCATGTGTTGTATGCTCCATGTTTTGACCATTATGCATGCCTTTAAATTTAAGCCACTTAGAGGCCATCTATGTGGTCTTTTGGACTTAGTTTTATGTGTTAAAACTCTGTTTTGGTCGCCTAATGCATGCCATGAATGGTTGTGTTAAGTGTAGTCCATTACCTCTTTGGCGAGCCTTGAATGCTTGGGCCATTATAGCATGATTAGTTCGCTTTGTTGCTTGTTTGGCACCATGTTTTACATGATTTTCAGAGTTTATGATGTATGCTAAGTGTCCATGATATCCCCTCTGATTAAGGCCGAAATGTACATCATTGAGGCCGTTAATTAGAATCTCTTAACTTCACTTGCTGGTCAAACCGTATAATTTATGTGTGTTAAATGTCAATCAGGTTGTACATCGTCGGAGCATAAAATGGGCAAAAAGACCAAATTTGGACAGAGTTGACTTTTTCTGAAAAAGTCAAACTGATGTTTTAAACCTGTTTGGAAGTGAGTAGAAGTATAAAAGGAAAAGGAAAAGGCTTTTCTAGGGTTCTGAAACTGTTTTAACCTAAGGAGGGAGGCTAGGGTTTAAAAAGGAGAAGGAAAGCAAAAGCTTCAAGATGTCTTCTATGGTGGCTTCTTCTCCATCTTCCTCTTTCCACTCCTCCATGAGTGGCTAGTCATCTTTTCTAGGGTTTTGAAGAAACCCTAGCCATGTAATGGGTTTTTCTTTTTGATTTATATTATGTAAAGGTTTGAACCATTGTATGGTGTTTTAGAAATTCTTTATATATAATTTCCATTATTCTTTTGAATATTTGACTTTCTGTGATTGTTAAATGTTATCCATACAATTGTTTTCTTTTCCTTCACATTCAAGGTATGGGACGAACCATACTACGAGAAACGAGTCGTATCACTACCCTAGTTTAGAGTGAACGATTCGTATTACTTGAGATGGTTCGTGCTCGTACATTGAATGTGATGATCTTCTTGTCAAATGCTTCGAACTTGTAGTTGCGAAACATTAATCCGTTCAAACCATAGCATAATTCATTTCAATTAGAAACCCTAATTATGTGGTTAGTGGTGAATTCTCTACCCTAGGATTTTCCCCCAATTCATTAAACCCTATTTCATTTATTCTTGATAATTTAATTCCTTAGTTTAATTTATTCGTTTTTAAATTAGGTTATAATCATTCAATCTTTTTATCAAAATTAATTTAGGAATTTATCAATTAAATTAGTTTAATTTCACAATAGTCCCTGTGGATCGATACATGGACTTGCCATTATTCTGATTGAATTTGGTATAGTCTAGTATTTAATTTTGGTGTGTTCAACGACCCATCAAATTTTGGCGCCGTTGCTGGGGACTTCTGGCGAAATTAGTTAATTTAAAGTTACATTCTTACTTTAATTTTTAGTTTAGGATTTTATGCTTTTGGTGTTGCTAAGTGTGCAGAGCGTTTGAAATTAGAGCTATCATTGAAGTGCAAGCGGAGCGCAGCCGAGCTTTAAAAATAAAAAAAATAAAACCACAGCACTAAAGTGAGTAAACAGAAGCAAACACTCACAAGCAAAGCACCAAAGTGCTAAAACGAAAGTCAAAGCTCAACTGGGGGTTGGAGACAACGTCTACACGTCAAGCATCCGCAAGACGAGTAAAGCGTTTTCGTTAAACCGCTGTGAGTATTTCTTCCTTTGGTATTTTGCTTTCATACTTAGTGCATAGAGTCGAACATATTGTGTGTCTGTGGGTAGTGTATGCACGGGCGTCGTTCTTGTCGCCCTGAATTGTGGTGTTTGGACCTTGAACTAGAAAGGACCCTTAGGAGACTTAGGGCTTTTGCCCGTGTTCCTAGGCTTGAATATTCATATCCATACATTGAGCCATTAGAGATGGCAGATCCTAATGTCCCGAATGTGCCCAACCGGACACTTAAGGATTATTTTACACCCACTGCATATACATCACCATCATGCATCCAATTGCCCAAACCACTGCTGCTCATTATGAGATTAAGTCCAGCACCATACAATGCTCCCATCATTCCATGGACTAACTCATGATGACCCTATAAGCATTTGAATGAATTTCTAGAAATTTGCTCGACAGTGAGGATCCAGAATTTCACAAATGAGGCCTTAATGTTGCGATTGTTTCCATTCTCATTAAAGGATAAAGCCAAACACTGGCTAAATTCTTTACCTGCTAATTCAATCACAACTTGGGACCAATTACAGCAACGGTTTTTGGAGAAGTACTTTCCCATAGGTAAAACTAACCAACTTAGGCGAGCCATCACAAACTTTGCTCAAATGGATGGCGAGCAATTCCATGAAACGTGGGAAAGACTTAGAGACCTTCTACAACAATGTCCCCACCACCAAGTGCCTGATTGGCAACTTGTTCAAACATTTTATTATGGCTTAACTGAGCCGCACCGCCAAATGGTGGATTCGTCCTGTGGTGGGACATTCATGTCTAAAAATGATGCCGAGGCATGGCAATTGTTTGAGAACTTAAGTGATAATTCCCTTCACCATGCCTCCGCAGCCCGACAAGTCCGGCAACCCGTAGTTGGAGCCCCAAAAAGAAGGGGCATTTATGAGGTCAGGCAAAACCTAGAGTTAGCCCAACAAGTAGAGGCACTGTCCCACAAGATAGACCACTTATTAGCTACGGGACATGCCCCTACCCAGCAAGATCAGCCTCAATTTCGTGAGGCATGTGTTATATGTGCGAGCCCAGCTCATGACTTGAGTGAGTGCCCTTCGGCATCACAATTTCCGGAGTTAGTCCAAGAGCATGTGAATGTGGCTCAAGGATTCTCCAACCCAGGTAATGATCCATACTCCAACACATATAATCCGGGATGGAGAAATCACCCTAATTTCTCATGGAGACCCCCTTCACAAGGCACTTCTTACAATCCTCCACCACCAAGGCAGAATTTCAATAATTTTGCCAACCAATCATCCTACCAACCACCGCAACCGTATCGACCCCCACAACCATACCGGCAACCACAACCCCCACATGTTCCTCAGGGCAACTCTGCCTTTGAGACTCAGGTGTTGGAAGTTCTCTCAGAACTTAAGGGGTTAGCACCGATAGTTCACTCCCACACTCACTCTATTGCCAAGATAAAGACCCAATTGGGTCAAATAGCTAACAACATGAATCGGAGAGAGGAGGGAAAATTACCAAGTCAAACTGTGGCCAACCCAAAGGGACAATACGGGCAGAGAATTCGGGTGGAATGGAAAGCAACATGAGCAAGTGCAGGCGGTGGTTGCTTTGAGAAGTGGTAGGGAGTTAGAGCCTCAGTCAGTTGCGTCTGATGCAACTAGAGTTAGGAGGGGTGACCACGGTGGTTCACCCAGTGAGAGCATGGATGAGGGGGCAACACTTAAGAGGGATGACTTAGTCCCTAGTACTTCATTTGAGCCCAAGGCACCATATGTGCCTAAGGCACCCTTTCCCTAGTGCCTTGATACACCGTCCCCTTTTAATAAGAAGGCGGCATCTATGGAGGCAATGATGGATGTATTTAAACAGGTAAAAATCAACCTCCCCCTGTTGGAGGCGATTAAGCAAGTACCATCATATGCCAAATTTCTGAAGGACCTTTGTACGCAAAAGCATAAATCTAGGACACATGTGTCCCAAAAGGTCCTACTCACGGAGCAAGTAAGCTCCATCTTGTTGAATGACACACCTCCTAAGCTTAAGGACCCGGGTGCCCCAACCATTGCATGCATTATAGGGGACCATTTCATTGATAGGGCCTTATTGGATTTAGGGGCTAGTGTCAATTTGTTGCCGTACTCTGTGTACGAGGAATTTGGGCTTGGCGAGTTGAAGCCCACTACTGTCACTCTTCAATTGGCTGACCGGTCCTCAGAGTGCCACGTGGCATGATTGAGGATGTACTAGTTAAGGTTGATAGGTTCTACTTCCCTGTTGACTTTTTGGTGTTAGATATGGAACCGGTAGCCAGTTCTAAGAAACAAATCCCAGTAATCTTAGGTCGACCTTTCTTGGCTACGGCCAATGCATGCATCAATTGTCGGACCAGGGTTATGGAAGTTTCATTTGGCAACATGCAAGTGAAACTTAATATTTTCTAAGCATCCCAACAACCTCATGAGAGAGAGGAGTGCTTATTAGTGGATGTTGTGAATGAGATTGTGGAGGAGGCTTTGCCCTCCATTCTTGTAGAGGACCCTTTAGAGGAGGTATTAAAATTGTTGGATGCGGGTATTATATATCCCATCTCAGATAGCAAGTGGGTGAGTCCCACACAAGTGGTGCCCAAGAAATCAGGCATCACCGTTGTTGAGAATGAGGGAGGAGAGTTAGTCCCCACATGAACCACTACTAGGTGGCGAGTGTGCATTGATTATAAGAGACTAAATTCCTCGACTAGGAAGGATCATTTTCCTTTACCCAGGGGTTTGATGGACCCATTTTATTATGCTTGATAGATGATTCCTTATTTATTTTTTTATTTATTATTATTATTATTATATTTCTTTCTTCTTCCCTTCTATGTTATTCTGTTTTTCTTTATTCTCGTTATGTTTTATTAGCGTTTAGGAGACTTTAAATCCTCTAAAGGTGTAATTCCTTTGGTGTTTGCCATGCCCGAACGGCATCTGACGGTCTGGTATAGCCACCTAACCGTGTTTGTAGTGAGTTCCTAGGAGACTAACTGAGACGGTGGAAACTAGAGTTCGAATGGCAAAGCCTAGAACACAAAGGTTTGTGATTTCCGAGACTAGAGTCTGGTTTAAATACCCAGGGGTGTGGAGATTGTTTCAAAACTACCTCGGCTCGAACTCTGTATGGCAGCCCCATAGGTTGAGGTAGCTTTAGGTGCCTCGATTCTGGATACCGAATCAACCTAGTCTGTCACCCTGTTAGAGAATAGGGAAAGTTACAAACACAGTTAGGGAGAAAAGTAGTACCCGTGGTTTTCGCATGAAGATTATACCTTTAGTGGGCATTCCGTTATTTTCTCATATGCTATATTTATTTCGGATGTCAATTGAAGGTAGAAATGCTGGGTATGTTTGGTTTGTGTTTGAGAGATGTGTTTTAGAGATAAAAAGTACAAAAACATGTTTGGTTTGGTTTTTTTCAAAAGATGTTTTGGAAAATTATTTTGAGAGAGAGTTTTGGAAAAAGTGATTGATTTGATGTGTGTGTGAGAGAGATTTGTTTGGAAAACTTGTTTGGTTTACAAGTTTTGGGAAATTTTTTTGGAAAAATTTGTTTGGTTTGATTACTTTTGAAAAACTTATTTGTAGAGAAAATTTCCCAAAATTTTTTCAGAAAATCAAACCAAACGAGCCCGCTAAGTTTTGATAATAAAAATAAAAAAATTTAAAAAAAAAAATTAAAAAAAAAATAGTTTTTATACTTGTTCAATTTTCTTAAAAAAAAATAAAAAAAAATCTGTGTTGTTCTCTTCAAAAAAAAAAAAAAAAAAAATCTCGCCGCACGTGCGGCCTGGCCCCCGCACGTGCGGGACATTTGAAGAAAGGCAAGGTCGCACCCTGCTTTAAAAGCAGGTGCGTGGTCACCTGCGGCCACCTACGGCCACCTGCGGAACAAAATTACAATAAAAAAAAAAAAAAAGGTTTGGTTTGGTTTTGTTTTAGTTTATTTTATTGTTTTATTTTATTTTAATTTCATTTTTTATTTATTTAAGTAAATAAATACATAAATAATTTTTTTTTAAATAAATAAATAAATAAATATACAATTATTTTATTTATAATTTTTTTTATATATAAAAAAAAAATTCGTTCTCTTTATTTATTTATTTTTATTTCCTATTTTCTATTTTCATACGCAAAACAAAAAAACAAAAAAAAAAAAAAAAAAAAAAACAAAAATCTCAAAAATAAAGTTGCTAATAATAATTCTAATTTAGTTTATTTTTATTTCATCTATTTATTTGGTTTCAATTGTTCGTTAGTGATTCTGGTTAGTTTAATTAGTTTGTGGATTGTTTTATTTTTATTTTTATTTTTAATTTTATTTGTTTCGTTAGTGATGTTATTTTTATTTTTTCTATTCTATGATGTAATTATTCCTTTAATTATTAAATAGTTTATTTTTTTATTTTGCTTCATTTTCACAAAAAAAAAAAAAAAAAAACAGTGTGAAGTGTGTATATGTTCCTCTCTGCCTACCTGGATGTGCACCTACAATTCTGGTAATATTCTCTCATTTCTCTTACTTTTCCATTGAGGACAATGTCATATTCAAGTTGGGGGATGAGGGTTATATTTTCTTTTGTGCATTTTATTTGGCTCATAATTCATGCTTATACCTGTTTCACTTGATTACATTACTTCACTTGATGTGACTTTTTGCTAGTAGGGTAATGATATTTGCATATGTTAATTGGAGAGTATAGTAGACTTGTATGAAAAGGGTTTATTGGGTAGATACTTACATGCGATGTTTGCACGATGAGAGTTGTCTGTGTTTGTGGTTTTAGTACACTTGTCATGAGTATGCCTTAATTCACATGAACACACTATCATAGCGGTGATCTTTTTATTATAATTCCTGGTGTACATCATTGATAATAGCTAGAGTTGCAGAAAAAAATAAATGAGGAGCCAAGATTCTTAAAAAAAAAAAAAAAAACACTTGACTTGTTTGGGTTCGTAGCCTTTTTAACTCGAGTGATTAAGCCGTAGGGGTGTCTCTACACCTAATGCCCTAAAACCGTCTGGTTTGGGAGTCATTGGCCCAAAACTTGCTACATGGATTAATTAGAAAGCTTAAGGGACTTGAACATTGCACAGTTAAGGAAAAAAATAAAAAGAATGACTAGTTCGGATTTGTAGCCTTTTCAATTCGAGTAATTAAGTCCGTAGGGGTGTTTCTACACCTAATGCCCTAAAACCGTCTGGTTTGGGAGTCATTGGCCCAAAACTTGCTACATGGGTTGATTAGAAAGCTTAATGGATAAGGACATTGCACAGTCATCAAAAAAAAAAAAAACAAACAAACAAACAACAACAACAACTTTTGAAAATCTTGGCTGCAACAGGTTAGTTTTTCTGTATATGTTGGGTGTTATTGTGAGTTACACTGGGCTATTATAGTGGATAGTTAACTAATATGGAGATTGCACTTTACACCGAGGGTACTCATGACTTGTCTACTAGCATGCACAAGTATAGGGAACTTTACTTTTGTATTAACTGAATTGTGGTTTTGACTCAATAGGTTCCTTCATGCTTGTCCACTGTGTCTTTAATGACTCATGATGTCTCAATATCACCTGTATGGCACATAAGTTGATTGTTAAGTGGAGTAGTGTAGTCATTTGTTGTTGAGTATATATGAATATGTTAATGTTTGTGGGTATCATTTCTGGAAACCCTCACGAGACTTTACTCGTACTTGGGGTAACCTAGTGGTTTAAAGGCTTGTTGCATATGCTAAATGCAACCGTTTTTCCCACGAAAGAAGAAATAGATAGATTTTGTTTAATTTTATTTTATTTTACTTGCTTGAGGACTAGCAAGTAGTAAGTTGGGGGATGTGATTAAGGCCGAAATGTACATCATTGAGGCCGTTAATTAGAATCTCTTAACTTCACTTGCTGGTCAAACTGTATAATTTATGTGTGTTAAATGTCAATCAGGTTGTACATCGTCGGAGCATAAAATGGGCAAAAAGACCAAATTTGGACAGAGTTGACTTTTTCTGAAAAAGTCAAACTGATGTTTTAAACCTGTTTGGAAGTGAGTAGAAGTATAAAAGGAAAAGGAAAAGGAAAAGGCTTTTCTAGGGTTCTGAAACTGTTTTAACCTAAGGAGGGAGGCTATGGTTTGAAAAGGAGAAGGAAAGCAAAAGCTTCAAGATGTCTTCCATGGTGGCTTCTTCTCCATCTTCCTCTTTCCACTCCTCCATGAGTGGCTAGTCATCTTTTCTAGGGTTTTGAAGAAACCCTAGCCATGTAATGGGTTTTTCTTTTTGATTTTATATATGTAAAGGTTTGAACCATTGTATGGTGTTTTAGAAATTCTTTATATATAATTTCCATTATTCTTTTGAATATTTGACTTTCTGTGATTGTTAAATGTTATCATACAATTGTTTTCTTTTCCTTCACATTCAAGGTATGGGACGACCATACTACGAGAAACGAGTCGTATCACTACCCTAGTTTAGAGTGAACGATTCGTATTACTTGAGATGGTTCGTGCTCGTACATTGAATGTGATGATCTTCTTGTCAAATGCTTCGAACTTGTAGTTGCGAAACATTAATCCGTTCAAACCATAGCATAATTCATTTCAATTAGAAACCCTAATTATGTGGTTAGTGGTGAATTCTCTACCCTAGGATTTTCCCCAATTCATTAAACCCTATTTCATTTATTCTTGATAATTAATTCCTTAGTTTAATTTATTCGTTTTTAAATTAGGTTATAATCATTCAATCTTTTTATCAAAATTAATTTAGGAATTTATCAATTAAATTAGTTTAATTTCACAATAGTCCCTGTGGATCGATACCTGGACTTGCCATTATTCTGATTGAATTTGGTATAGTCTAGTATTTAATTTTGGTGTGTTCAACGACCCATCACCCTTCCAAGTGTGCTTGAAGGTTGCTTGCTTAGTGCCTAAGTGTTAAGTCTTAACATATGCATGTGTGTGTGTGTGTAGACTTTCTTTTTGGGCATTATTGGCCACTGATTTTAGGCCTATTTAGAGTTGCCTAAGTCCTGTTTAAGTCCACCCCATTATTTGGGTTTGCATGCTTGTCTTGTATGTGTGTTTGCATATTAACATCCTTACATTACATTGTCCATATTGCATGCTAGCTAACATGTTTAGGATTGCATTACATCCATGCACATGCTTGGCCTCTTGAGATGAGCATGATAGAAGTTTGGCCCCCTTTTATGTTTGTTTGTTTTGCATGCATTTGAAATTAAAGTTGCATACTTGGTTCCTTGGGCCATCATGCATGGAAATGCGTGATTGGTGGCCCGAGAATCGAGGCACATGCTCCTTTGAGTCATTAACATGATAAGGAGTGTGTTTGGTGCATAAATTGCTTGAATTGCATTGCCATGCAAGTTGTTGCCTCTGCTGCTGTGAGTTGCAGGTTCTGCAGACATTCAGTGCCGACCGGCAGTGTTTAGTGCCGACCGCAGTATATTGATGGCCGATGGATGAATTCAGTGCCGGTGGCCACATGCTTCAGCCGGTGGTGTTTCCCCTCAGCCGGTGGTGATCCCCATGATTCAAGGGAGCAGTCCTGAGACTTTGGCAGTCTTCAGAGGAAGAAAGCAGGGAAAACAGTGGCAGACTTTGCATGCTAGCGTGATTCTGAGCAAGTCCCGAACACGCGCCGCATCCGGCCCTCTCCCCGAGGGGTTTACTGGTTTAATTAGATTAATTAATCTGCTTAATTAATTTAATGGGTTTGTAATTTAATTAGCTTGCGTAGTTAATTAATTTGTATTATTATTTTGGTCCTCCGAGCGAGGGCGAATCTGTAATAAGTGTGGGTGAGTGGTTTGTATGTCTTCCAACCCCCACTTCTTTCCTCCCTTTTATTTACCTGCTTATGATGGTAGATTAGGGCACGTCTATTTTAGCATACCTTATGCAATGCATGCGTGCATCCATGCATTTGTTTACATGCATCGGGCTCGGTACATCATACAAACTGCATCGTACTTTCAATTCCAAATTGAATACGTGCATCGAATGATTGCATTTCACATGCCATTTTAGGGTTAGTCGAGCCTACTCTAGATTGCACCCTTGCCTGTGTTGCATTAGCCATTTAACATGAACTAGGGCACGCATATTTGCTAACTAGTTTTTATTTTGGCACGGAGTACGATGTAAGTATTTACGCTTTAGCATATCGCATGCGTGTGAATGTTAACATGACAGTATGCTTACCATGCGGCTAAATGCTTACATGAGATAAACTGCCTGAATGCCTGTGGGTGAAGGTTGGATTGTTTGAGTTGGAAAACTCGTTGAAATCCGTGTTTTAGCCTACTTGCGAGTAGCAAAATCCAAAGTGTTTTCAAAACAAACGGATATGCAATGCTTGTTTCCAAATTAGGCAATCTAGTCTATACTTGTTTTGCTGTGTGCATAATATAGTAATTCTAGGCTAATAATTGGGATAAGAACGCATAATGTTTTCAAAATCGGATATCACGGTTAGTAGAGGCCGGTCTTCGGACCGGGCGAAAGGGGGTGCTCATAGCTGACCTTCCCGATCGTACCCAAGCTCCCGAGCCAAGACATTTGGTGATGACGGACACGTGGCCTTCGGCACCGAGTCAGGGTTTCCTAAATTCCCCCATTAAAAAATATTTAGGTGGCGACTCTGTAATCTGGCAAAGCAGTCCATGTTTGGCACTACTTTTCAAGAAAATCTGTTTTTCTTCAAAACGATTTGCCAGAGTTGGACTCTTTGGTTCAGATTTAGAACCGCAACACAAACAAAAGGAGAGTCCGAGCTGTAGCGAGGCCCCACGCGGGCGTTGTTACAGCACGTCTCGAATCCATTCGCATTTTACTTGGTGTTGCATGTTTCCTTGGCTTTATATTGTTTCAAATGGATGTGAAAAGTGCTTTTCTGAATGGGTACTTAAAAAAGAGGCATATGTTGAGCAACCAAAAGGGTTTGAGGACCCTAAATGTCCTAATCATGTCTACAAGTTAGACAAGGCTTTGTATGGATTGAAACAAGCCCCTCGGGCTTGGTATGATAGGCTTACTACCTTTCTTCTTGATAATGATTTTCAAAGGGGTAGTGTGGATAAGACCTTATTTGTGAAACATACTAAGTCTCATATTCTTGTTGCTCAGATATATGTTGATGATATTGTGTTTGGTTCCACTGCTGATCATCTTGTGAAATATTTTTCGGATTGCATGACACATGAGTTTGAAATGAGCATGATGGGAGAGTTGTCTTATTTTTTGGGTCTCCAAATTAAACAGTCTCCTTCGGGCATATTTGTTTCTCAGTCTAAGTATGCTAAAAAACTTGTGTCAAAGTTTGGTCTTGAGTCTGCCAAACATGCACGCACTCCCATGAGCACCAGTCTTCACCTTTCCAAAGATTCCTCTGGTATTGATGTTGATCCTACCCTTTATAGGAGTATGATAGGGAGTCTTTTGTATCTTACAGCCAGTCGTCCTGATATTTCCTTCAGTGTCGGTGTTTGTGCTCGTTACCAAGCCAGTCCTAAAGAGTCTCACCTTCTTGCGGTAAAACGCATCATCAAGTATGTAAATGGGACCTTGAGGTATGGGGTTTGGTTTTCCACTGATACTACAGCCGAAATTACTGGTTTTTCTGATGCCGACTGGGCAGGGTGTGCTGATGATAGGAAAAGTACATTCGGGGGTGTTTTTATCTTGGGAATAATTTGGTTTCTTGGCATAGTAAAAAGCAGAATGCCATCTCTCTTCCACTGCTGAGGCTGAGTACATTGCTGCAGGGAGTTGTTGTGCCCAAATGTTGTGGATGAAGCAAATGCTTCATGATTATGGAATTGAACAGAACACTCTCACTCTTTTTTGTGATAACACAAGTACCATAAACATTTCAAAAAATCCTGTTCAACACTCTCGCACCAAACACATTGACATCCGTCATCATTTTATTCGAGAGTTAGTGGACGAAGGCCTTATTGTTTTGGAACATGTTACTACTGAGCATCAAAAAGCCGATATTTTTACAAAACCCCTTGATCTTCTTCGCTTTGAATTTCTTAGAAAGACCTTGGGTGTAATGACTCAGTAACTAGGTTGTATCCTGTTTTCCATGTGAGGTTAGTGGGTGTGGTTGACTTACTGTTATTGGATATGATAATCTCATTGTGATTAAGTCCTGATATCTTTGCATCAAATTTTATATGAACACTGCTCATGTTGCTTACAAGATCTTATTCATCTTTGTTCATAGCTCATTTTGAATGCCCACACTCATTTACTGCATGATCTCATTCTGTACACATCTTTGAGATAAACTGTTGTAGGGGTTTCCGCACAAGTGATCAAAGTTCTCTATGGATCACTGACAGTGTTTCTTGTACTCTTTCAGAGGAATTGACCTATACTGGTATATCATGGGTGATGTTAAGTCTCTTAACCATCTACTATCCTATTTCACTTCCATGGTTTCTCCCTCAGTACATGATTTCCGGACATTAGGAAAAGGCTACCTCAGAGGCACCAACCAGGCCATCATTTTGATTTCATTCTTCTCTGGTTGGTCTCTATACTCTTGAGCGTGTATGCCACCAGTGAGTGCCCACAAGAAAGAAAAGTTAAAAAAAAAAAGAAAAAAAGGGGGGATCATTGTCTGAGGGGGAGCTTCCGCATTTACTCAACAAATACCCCGTGATTCCTAGTGGTTTGACTTTTCTTTGTGATGGTCAGTTACTCTTGTTGGAGGTCCAACCATCAGATCACTACGAGGATTAACTCTAGCTTTGTGGCTCTCAAGGATTGCACACACACACATTCTTTATATGAGCTCTCATGTGTGTTTTTGAGTTATGCATTCTCCTGATGCGTATGGCTTTGATTTAATACTATCTGTTTTATTCATGAGCTGGTGTTTCATCTCTTTTCTCAAAATTTTCAGGTCTCATGATTGTTGGGTTCTCGTATCCTCAGGGTATAGTCTGTCACCTGATCATCTTGCTTGTTACAGGACTTCCTAGGTGTTTTTATTTAAAAAAAAAAAAAAAAAGGTTTCCGCTCGAGCGGACTGTTCTACGCTCGAGCGTATTTTTCACTCGTGCAGCAGTTTGACAGTTCTGAGAGATGGTTTTGTGAGCTCGAGCGGTCCTTTTTGAGCTCGAGCGAGAGTCAGTTTTCCCTTGATGTACGCTCGAGCGGTACTCATCACGCTCGAGCGGACCAATTTCATACTTATTCCCTCTCTCGACTCTTCAAGTCATTTTTTTTTCCCTCTTTTCTTCTCCCGATCTAGGGTTTTTCTTGTGGCTTGGCATTTTGGTCGATTTCGGTCTCTTCCTTCATCCTTCTTGCCGATTTGCTCTTTGGTAAGTGTGTACTTCTCTTTTTTCCATTCTTTCCTGTAATTCCGGCCCATGGGTGTTAGTTTTTTGAGTTTTGATTTCGTGTTTGGGTCTAGGTTTTGTGGATTCTTCACACACACACTCTCCCTGTTTCTGTTAGTATTTTAATCTGGTAATCTTCATTGTTTTTGGGTTTTGTGTGTCATTTGTATTAGGGTTTTACTATGTGCCTTTTTCATCTCTATTGTTTGTCTGTTTGGGTCTGTCTTTCATCATCGTATGTTCATACTTGCCCTTGTTTAGAACTGGTTCTGCATTTCCAAAAAAACATGCCATTCATTTTTATGATTGCCCTGTTTCATGTCCTCATTTTTTATGCATTGAGTTTGTGGGTTTATGCTTAGAACTGGTTGTGATGTTTAAATTCAGTTTGGCCTTTCTTCTGTTTCACTTGTAACTAATGGTTTGTTGATGTTGGTTTGATTTGGTTTTTGGGTTTGTTGGTTTGGTTGGGGTTAGTCATGTCTACCTCTGCTCCTAAACGCCGTAAGGCTGCTGTGTTTCGACCCACCTTTGATTCTGTTCGGTTTCAATCTGTTAAACAATCCAGGTCTTTTTATAAATCTTTTGAGTCCCAAACAGTTCATCTAGAGCGTAATGTCCAGGCTGATACGTTTGAGTCCATTCATATACGTCCTTTGTTTGATCCTCTGGGGGGTGATCTTGTTTTGTCCTTTTCCGGGCGTTAGAACCTTGATTGGGTTTGCGAGTTTTATTGCAATATGGAGGGAATTCATGAGTATGAGCCATCTTTTACCACTTGGGTTCGGTCGAAAGCCATCTCTGTCACCCCTGCCTTGATCCGTTCACTTCTTCACATTGAGCAGGGCTTTCCAGAATACTACCCTTTCCCCGTTCCTGACCGCCCTACTTGTAACTTTGATGATGTGGCCAGAGAGTTGTGTGGCATGGCTCGCCACTGGCCTAAAGGCAGTTTGATTAAACAGTTTGAACTTCTTCCAGAGTTCAGACTGCTTAATCTGATAGTTTGCGCCAACATACTTGTGACTACCCATTCCTCCGAGGTCAAACAAGACCAAGGTTCTATTTTGTCTTGCATTGCCCGGCATCGATCCATTGATCTTGCTTCTCTTATCATCAAAAAGATGATTGGTGTCTCTGGGCATAAGAAGCTAGGCCTTCCTTACGGTTGCTTGATCAACCGCTTTTTGTCAGACCTTGGTGTTTCTGTTTTAGAGGATGATGAATTTGCTTCCCCTTCTCGCCCTTTTACCAAGAAAACCGTGTCTCAAAGTCGAGCCCATATTAAGGGGGAGTCATCCAGGGTTGGTCCATCTGCAGGGATTGCTGCTGGTCTTGCAGAGGAGGCTGAGTATGATACCGCTGATGCCGGTGATGGTAATGATGGTGAGGCTCCTGTTCCTCCTCCGGATTTTTCTATTGAGTTTCAGCGGTTCGCGGAGACTGTGACCCGACGTTTGGATTTTCTCGATGTACGGTTTGATGCCTTTGATGAACGTGTTGGCCACATGGAGCAGACCCTCGATCATCTCGTTCATCTACTTCAGTCTCAGCAGCCCCCTCCGCCTGATGCTTGATTTGTGCTTCCCAGACAAAAAAGGGGAGAATTTTGGTGATCATGGACTTTTTGGTGATCATGGATAGTTTTTGCACAGTTGGAGTTTTTGCACATAATGCACAGATAGTTTTTGGTCACATTGCACAGATAGCTTTTGGACAGATGATTCGACCTTGGATATTTGTTGGTTTCATTGATGGTACATTTCTTTATTTTGGATGTTGTGGATATTATGTTTTATATATTTCACATTTATCTTCTTCCACAGTTTTGGTTTGTATGTTGAATGCTATTTCACAGGTGCAAAGTTAAAGGATTGTGTTCTTTGAATTGGATGTTGAAGTTCCATGATTGTGTGCTTGATCTAGTTGTGTGCTTGATAGAATTTTGAGAGGTTATATTTTGAGAGGTTATTGTATATTGTTTCCTTGTTTTTATACTGTCTAGTGCGTTTGTTTTAAGGAACAATGTTTAGATAGGTTTTGTCCGGGAATTGACAAAGGGGGAGATTGTTAGGTCCCTTTATTGTCAAATCCGGTGACAAAACTTTGTGCGTGATCAAAATGTAATTTTTGTATTTTTGTACTACCCGCTCAAGCGGGGCCATGTGAGCTCGAGCGGAGATTGGAGGAACTCAGTATCTTGACAGGTCTGCAGAAGTACTGAAGATTGTGATTTCACGCTCGAGCGGAAGAGGAAGCGCTCGAGCGTACCTCAGTTTAATCACACACAGTTTTTGGCCAGACCGCTCGAGCAGAGAGTGGAGCGCTCGAGCAGAGATCGCGAGTTTCAGAATCCATATTGACTTCAAGTGTTTGGTTTCTATTAGAACTAGGATTCGTTTTGGCTTTCTATAAGAAGATAGTTTTCTCCTGAAACTAGGGACTGGTTTTCTAGATCTGATTCAAGAATTCTAGAGTTTTGTTTGAAGTATTCTTCTGAGAGTTTGATGAGTTTTCTTTGATGTTCTTGAGAGAGTTCTAAACTCATGAGTTGAGATTCATACATCAAAGAGTTTGATACTACATATTCAAGAGTGTTCGCTTCGGTGGGATCCGAAGATCATCACGTAAAGTTTCAAAAGGCGTTTGATTCTTTACGTAGTCGTTAATTCGACAAGTGAAGTTGTGGTGTGGAATCAACTTCAGAATCAGTTCCGTGACGAAGGCGTGGTGAAAGAGTTACAGAAGATTCAGAGACAAATTGACTGGGTTGGGTAATTTGTATGGTTTCTTTGTAACCTTGTAGTCCTTCTGTAGTGGATTGATTAGTGGCGGTTCGCCCGTGGTTTTTGATTACAATTGAAGGTTCTTCAATTGTGGTTTTTCCACGTAAAAAATCATTTGTGTTGATTTGTTATTTATTCCTAAAAACAAACAAACTAAAATCACTCTCGTAAGTGCTTGATGATTTTAGATTGAGTGTTTTGGAATTTTTTTTTTTGAGTTTTGGAATATTTTAATCTTTATCTAATCACGAATCACATAGGTTTTTCAGTATTAATCCAATATGAATATATTGAATTTCAGGATATTTCTTTTTCCATCTTGCAACATTTTTCTTATTAAAAAAGAAAAGAAAAGAATATCAATATTTCCTTCTTTTGATCATTTTGCTTGAGTGTTACCACTGCATTGTTCAAACACTCTTACTAAAAAGAAGTTGAATTTTAAAAGTTTGTAAATTTTTGGAACAATGACTTCTTGCATTTTTTCAAATTTTACTAATTCTTCTTCGGTAAAAGTTTTTTCCTTCTCCGATTACATCTCCAAGTCAAATAGCTTGTAATTCTCCTTGATATATGCTATTTGCTTCTTGAGATATTTCTTGACTGTTTATATTAGTCATCATGAAGATTAGTTCTTCATCTGAACTTTCCTCATCACTAGAAATTTTGTACAAGATTTCTTCTTCATCAGAAATTTCTTCACCATATATTATTTCAAAATCTTGCTTTTCAAGAACTTTGATCATTTTCTTTGCACTTTTTTCCCTTTTTCCCTTTTGATCATTTACAAGTTTTATTTTTTGGAACACTTGTTAGTTTTTTTTTCGAATATACTTTTTCTTTTTTGAAAAAGTTTTGTTCTTTTTCCAAGGTTTCCATTTATGTTTTCTGCGTTTTGTTGGAAAATCCTTTTCGCTTGGGAAATGTATTACAACCACTTTTCAATTTTTTTTCAAAATTTTATCACAACATTTTTAACCATATTGTGAGTTGGAAATTTGATTTTTTATTTGTTTTTTCGCTTTTGCTTCTAGACACCAATCTGCTATCAGTCTTATAACATAATTAATGTGAAAACCAAGATTATCATATTCTTCTTTTTCCTATTTTTTGAGATAGTCAAGATATGTTTTAATACATAACTCATCCCATGGATTAGGGAGTTTATGGAAAAATTGATGTAACCAGGGTTGATTTGTTGGTGGATCAATAAGATAATAATATTTTTTTAAAGTTTGAACATAGTCTTCAAAAAGACAAATATTACATAATTCTAATTTAGTCAAAATATAATTTGCATCTGCTTGCAAATTAGTATCTCCTGCAAAACCACATAAATTTTCTTTTATGATTTTTGCAAACTCAGCTAATATTGTATCAAGAGTGAGAAAATTTGCTAACAAAACTGTTTTTTGACTTTTTTTGATTTCAGATTTTTCTCACTGTCTTAACCATTGCAACACATTTCCCTGGAGAGTTACTGCAATATAATCAAGGAGTTTTTCCTTTAACCAACTATTTTTATAATTGATAATAATAATGGATAATGATTGTGCCCAATCATCAATTGCTTGTGGCTGAGCCTTAAATGGAACATGAGACAAGTTTAAAGAAGTACCATTTTGAGCTATTGGATACTTATGATTATTATCTTTTCTAGATATTGTTGACTCAGGTGTAGGATTAGAGGTATTTCCAGTGTTAGTATCATTTTTAACTTCATTTGTTTGAATAAAGTTAAAATTTTCTCTATCTTTCCATGTGCCAAACAATTTGGGATCAATTGGCTCTTCTGCCTTTCTTTTTCCTTGATTTATTTCTGGTGAAACATCTTGATCTAATGTTTCGTCAGATGAGGAGACATTTGCCCCAAAGAGTGTTGAGTTGAAATTATATTCTAACAAGGGATTCTTGTGCTTCGGGAGGACCCAATTATAAGAAAATTAGAAATTGAGAGTTTTCTTTTTTGGTCTTGAAAAGGAGTGATTGCTTTTCTTCGAATTGTATTTCCTAACTTGAGAGCGGATAAGTAATGTGTTTCACTTGATCAATCTATAACCTCTGAATGTTAAAATATATCCGATAAATTAACCATCTTACAAGATCGCAATCCATATTCTTAGAATGTTGCCCTAAGACTAAAATACGTTTTTTTTTTTTTTTTACACGTATTGACTCACGTTCCATTACCAAGTTCAATTCAAGACGTTGATGGCTCTTTGGAATTTTTATTGTGATATTATAAGGATAATAATTTTTCAACAATTATAATTGAGGCCTTTTTCACACAAAATGAGTGGAAGCCATATTGGCCCTTTCTGTGAGATTCTCAGGTGGAACCTCCTAGTAAAGTTTGTTTTCCTTTTTTTCAAAAAAAATCACAGGCAACTTCCATATGCTTGTTTTGTATTGTCTCAACAATTACAATCTATATAATAAAGCAAGAAGATTTTTAAATATTTAACATATTTTTGTTTTATTAGGACATTTGAACGGTACATATCTGTTCAAACTACAAAATAATAACTGAGATATATTTTTCAAAATATGTCCTATATGTATATATTTTACTTTCCCGTTTCTCTCTCTTACATTTTTCTTTTCTTATCCACCGTCTTATAATCCCATAAATAATCCCATGAATGATCCCATGATCCCGCTTTCCTCCATATTTTCTTTTATTTTTCTCCTTATTTATTTATTAATTTTTCCCCTTTTTATTCACTTATTTTTATTTACATCATGCCTCCAGGCACGTGCATACACTAGTCTATATAATAAAGTAGCTTGGTTTTTGAAGATGTCTTAAAAATACATTTGGTTAGAATGATTGAGATCAACCCATCTATGTAGTTGACGGTTGGATTTGTTTGGATTAAATAAATTTCTCGCCTAAAACAACTCCCTTCCATGATTCACGCCCTATATCTCTCCCTCTCGAATCATGGCTTATTGGGCCTATTCCAGAGCCCATTTTAATAATTCAAACCGTTTAATTTTTAAAATATATCGAGCAGAATATATCAATATAAAATCAAGTTGATTAGACAGTGGTAACCCTTTCATCAAAACACATTTATATTTAGTTTTATATTTTAAATTATACTTATCATTCATTTTTTTAGATATAAATATGATTTGATGAAAGAGTTATCGATATTCGATCGAGGTATATTCTACTCAATATACTCTAAAAAGTTAATGGTTTGGATCATTGGAATGGGCTTCGGAATGTGTGGCACCCGAATTTTTACCATGATTAAATAAATAAATAAATAATAAATTAAAATAAAATAAAATAAATAATAATAACAATACAAATAAATAAATACACAGTTTAGGAAATTGAGAATTAATCGATTAAATTGTTAAGGAAATAAATTGTGAGGCACCGCACGTTAAATATTTTAATAAGTGGTAAGTGATGTTTTATAGTTGGGTGGTGAGGTTTTTAGACATGAACCTAACTTATAATTATACATAATTTTTACCAAAGAGGATAAGAACCCTTAAACTTATAATGTAATTTTTTCCAGTGCCTTTCAATAAGGAGTTAGGGTCATAAACTTAAGGGGTAACGAAATAGTGAGAGACTACCACGTGTACTCCACGTGTGTGATAATTTACTTGGGCCTTACACATTTGCATGTATAAATAGTGA
>JAPPVO010001836.1:0-27875 GCA_030407325.1 Camellia japonica | reverse complement strand
GAGAGATGTACGATGAGAGAAAAGTAAGATGGGGGTTTGTGAGAAAAAAAAACCGAGCCTGAGGGCCGAGTGATGTGAGCAAATACATATGTGAGATCGGGTGGGAAACATTACCTGCAGCAGTAGTGGACTCCCTGCAAATCTAGTTGTCTCCCGACAGTAGAAAGCATCCAAGCCCATCAGCGTCTCCGCCAATGTCATACGATGCAACTCCTTCTTTTTCAAGCCTTGGGCCACTTCAATCAGACGGACGCTGGATCCTCCAAAGCTCGAGGCAAACAGAAAATGAGATAACATGCATAAACAGAGGGCGTGTCGCCGGAAGCCTTGCCAATGATGGTCGCTGCGGTCACCAGCATCGGAGAACCGGTAAATCAGGCTTGGGATATCCAACATTCCGTTACAAATCAGGGATCGAGCATCATGTACGTTGAGTCCGCACATCCGCCCTAGGGTTTGGGCGTAGCCGAAATTGAGTTGGGGCAAGATTTCCTCACCTCGCTCGGATTCTATCAAAACTTGAAAATCTTCAAAAGTGGGACATACCTCTTGCCCTCCGAAGCTGAAGACGTGCGTCACTGGGTTCCAAAATCTCACCGCGGCATAGAGGAAAGGAAGATGCAGTGAAGTCCGGCCCAGCGTGAATAGTGCATTCAAGCCGAAACCCCGGAAGTTCAACTTTTCCGAGCCATCTAAAGAAGAGATCCAAGATGTGAGATTTTCTACGAGAAATGCCTCCATTTTTGTGCAAAGCAGTGATGAAATGAAAGAGTTCCAAAGTTGGAGCTTTATAGGGGGTAAAACACTATTCGAGGACAAGTGTCAAAATTCTGAGAGTTGCAGGAAAGGTGGCCGGCCGGCCATCTATTCTAGCAGGCCGGCCATCTTTGTTTCAAAAACTGGCCGGCCGGCCACCCTTCAGTCCCCAGATGCAAAATGTGGCCGGCCATGCATTGGTCCTGTTTTGCCCTCCGGAAGGAAGTTTGAGGCATTTCTGTGCATCAAGGATGTCGAAGGCCTCCATTTCTCTCAGTTTCGGATGCGTTCCATCATCCAGATTGTTCGTCCGAAGTACGCTTTGTTGTATTTTGCTTATCGAGTTGTTGCTTTGTTTATCGAGTTGTAAGTTTTGTCGAGCTGTCGCATTTTGCGTTTTGAGTTATTACCTTTTGTTTATGCAATTTTGTTATGTCTGGTTTATCGAGTCGTTAACATTGTTGTATTTTGCTTATCGAGTTGTAAACTTGCTAAGATTCTGTTATTTCTTAGTGAGCCGAGTTGTTTGATTTGTTGCGTCGGTTCATTACCTGACCCGGTAAATACACAAGGCACATTCCCATTCAATTCCATTTTGTGCAAAATGATGCGATGCGATGCTAAGTTTCAAATACAAACACCTTTTCAAAAGCTGTTTCATTCCATCATGTTTTGCAACAAAATAAAGGTACAAGTTTTACAGAAAATAAAACTGCCTAACAATGTGCAAAGTGCTACAAACTACTAGCAAAAAGTAAAATAAAGCAGGAAATAATCAATATCCTCGGGAGCGGGAATGAGGAGGCCCCCTCATCCTCTTCTGCGGGACACCTCTGCACCATCATCACCATCCGAGTTGGAGCTGTCATCCTCAGGATCCCCCTCAGCCTCGCCTCCACTCCCGGAACCAAGGCCGGAGCCCCCCTCCTCAGCAGATGTTCTGACTCACGATCTGCGACCTCCTCCTCCTCCTCCTCATCAGGCTCTGCCTCTATAACATGTGCCCTACGTCTGCGAGACGACCCCGCTCCTCGAGCTCCTCGGAAAGGCCTGGATGGCCCTGCTCCCTGAGAAGGCCTGGATGGCCTAGCTCCTCGAAAGGGCCCAGATGGCCCAGCACCTCGACCTCTCTGAGAAGGCCCGGGTGGCCCGGCCCGCGGCGGTGCGTATACAGGAGGCATCTGAAAGTGAAGAGTTTAATACATCAGTTCAAATATGAAAAGCAGATGCAAGTACAATATGCGAGTGGGGTGTGTGTCAGATGTGCTCTACACAGCTTATCAACACAGCAGAATGTTCAAAATTAGCATGTCATCAGAAATATGCTAAATACAAGAAAGATGGACAATACCTGCACGCCCATAATGGCCAGTTGTGCCTCCCTCCGTTGGATCATGCCCTCGAATGTGGCCAGCATCCCGAGCATCTCATCCATGTACTCAACTGGAGGCTACAGATGCAAATGCAAAACTATCAGTAAAGGAATGAATGTCCAAATATCCGACTGATAAATCAAAGCTGTAAAACATACCGGTGGTGAATCAGGGTCTCTGACATATCTGTGGTTAGGAAGAGGAGGCTCTAGCGAGACCTGGTAAGGAGCCCCGAATCGCCAACTCGTCAACTCGGTCGGCATGTCTGGCCACCCAGGATGAGGAAGAGTCGGAGGGATCGGGGGAATCGACCCACCCCCACCTCGAGACGTACCAGCCCTGCTGGAGGAGGGGATATCCGTAGCATGAGCCCGGCTCGAAGATGGTACATCGGCAGGCCTCAGTGGCGGAGCACGCACTCCTGTCAAGGGAGGCATCAGATATGTGTGACGATAAGTGGCGTAGTCCCCGTCCGTGAGATGTAGCAAGGCATCGGTGCCCTGCATAGCACTAACGACCTCCTGGGTAGAGAGTCTATCAGCAGTCCGCATTGTGGCTGGAGGTGCGGCAGGAGGGTCTTGAGAAACGTACCCCCATACCTGACGCAAAAAACGTTCCCCAGGAACCATGCCCTACCAACCGGCCCGAGCAGGACCTGTACTGGGAAGTGCCCGATCCTCCAGCATACTGAAATCGGAGACCATCGCCCAAGACTGCCCAGGGCTGCCACGTAATCTGCGGATAATCAGGGCATAAATCAATCAGAAATCGGGAATATACAGGCAAATCAAAGATGAAAACGGAAGAGAACTGAGAGTTCTGAAATACCTCTGTCGTCCGAACAGTGTCAAAATACTGTCGCAGGTAGAAGAGAGTCTCTCGAGGTCTTGGTCGGTGCTGGCCCTCGAATACCAATGAGAACGGGGTCGTAAGAAGCCCTGCCACCTCCGTCTCCGGGGCTAACGTCGGAAAATATACGTAGACCCATAGCTGAGAAAAGTAGTGCGGAATGTAAATACAAAGTGCTGAGGGCAAAATACAGAATGTAAAGTGCGCCGTGTGTGCAATGAACAAGTAATGAGGAGCAGAAATGTAAGTCAAGAGGACAGAACGTACCTCCCAGGCTCTCCAATAGCCGCCGAGTAAGTCTTCCCGCCCGCAAGAGGCCGCGCTCATATAGCAATAGAGGGTAGCCAGGCCGGCGCCACCCCAGTCGTACCGACTGACCTGTGATAGGTCCACTAGGGCACTCAAAAGATACAACCCGACAGTGTTCCCCCTATCAGCAAACAGAGTGGTACCAAAGAGGAACATGAGGAAACCGCGGGTGTACTGCTCAACCTCCTCAGGAGACTCGGGCTCCATCTTCGGCCTCCGAAAACGGGAAGAGAACCAGGTGTACTGGACTCTCCCAGAAGCTCTGTCCACAGGCGGGCGGGCCCCCAACAGATGCACCCAAGCGGCCTCCTATTCGCCCATATCCTCGTCATAAGGAATGGGCCAACCTCCTATGTCCAGACCGGTAAGTACGGCGAAATCTAGCGGGGTCATGGTCAAATCCCCGGTGGCGGAAAAATGGAAGGAATTGGTGGTGTCCCACCATCTCTCCACCAAAGCGGCTAACAGTGTCCTACTGGCAGGACAATGTGATAACCCCATGCAGAAGGCCCCGAACCCTGCTAAATCAACCAAATCCCGGACAGCTTCCGGGAGCTCGGTATACCACTCTCTCGCAGCAGTGGAGCCGTATCCTCGTACGGTACGAGAGCCAACCTACATTCAGAATGAAAGCATGTGTCAGTGTGAAATGAACAAGCTGTGTGCAAATGAGATGAATGAGCTGTGTGCAAATGAAATGAATGAGCTGTGTGCAAGCGCAAGTAAATAAGCTGTGTTCGATATCAAAATTTGGGCTGCGTGTTCAAATGTTAATCAGTGGGCTGCGTGTTCGCTTTAACTTGGACTGTGTGTTCAGAAAATCAGTAATCTGGGCTGTGTGTTCAGAAAATCAGTGTTTTGGGCTGCGTGTTCAAATGTTAATCAGTGGGCTGCGTGTTCGCTTTAACTTGGACTGTGTGTTCAGAAAATCAGTAATCTAGGCTGTGTGTTCAGAAAATCAGTGTTTTGAGCTGCGTGTTCAAATGTTAATCAGTGGGCTGCGTTTTCGCTTTAACTTGGACTGTGTGTTCACAAAATCAGTAATCTGGGCTGTGTGTTCAGAAAATCAGTGTTTTGGGCTGCGTGTTCAAATGTTAATCAGTGGGCTGCGTGTTCGCTTTAACTTGGACTGTGTGTTCAGAAAATCAGTAACTTGGACTGTGTGTTCAGAAAATCAGTAATCTGGGCTGTGTGTTCAGAAAATCAGAGTAAGGGCTGCGTGTTCTACTCTCAATCAGTGTGTACCGTGTGATCACTATCAACTTGGACTGTGTGTTCAGAAAATCAGAGTTAGGGCTGTGTGTTCTACTCTCAATCAGTGTGTACCGTGTGTTCACCATTAACTAGAACTGTGTGTTCAGAAAATTAGAGTTTGGGACTGCGTGTTCTACTCTCAATCAGTGTGGGCTGTGTGTTCACCATCAACTTGGACTGTGTGTTCAGAAAATCAGAGTTTGGGACTGCGTGTTCTACTCTCAATCAGAGTGTGGGCTGTGTGTTCAGCATTAACTAGAACTGTGTGTTCAGAAAATCAGAGTTTGGGACTGTGTTCTCTACTCTTAGTCAGTGTGTGCTGTGTGTTCACCTTCAAATTCGGGCTGTGTGTTCGACAAATCAGTGTTTGACCCGTGTGTTCAATTCTTAACTAATGTGTACCGTGCGTTCACAATCAATCGATGAGCCTAGTGTTCAGAAATTCAAGTGTTTAAACCACATATTCAGGATGCAAGCAAAGTACTATGTCATAGGCTAAACTGTGTGTTCAAGCATGGCAAAGGTATGAAATGCACGAAAAATACAGAAAATGAAGTAAAATACCTCTCGTGCCTCGTAAGAGAGGTGATGCTCTGGCTCTCGCAGAAGTAGATCTCCGGGTGCCCGATCGTTGAAGTCAGTAAAATGACGGAAAATGGCTCGCGGAAGAACATGCACCGCCGGGGCGTATCTCTCGGGAATAAAGGGGCGGACCCTCGGGGGCAGCGTCATGATATCGAAATCATCCCCGGCACCTGGAGGACCTCCACCATGAGGGAAATTACCCGCCATTTCGAAAGATCTGCAAAAGGAGCAAAAATGAGCAAAAATGAGCCAAAATTGAAAAAAGTCAACAAAAGTCAACTCTTGGGAAATGGAAAAGTCAACAAAAGTCAACTCCCGAGAAAATCTTCCAAATATTGAGACAAACTTACCTCAAGTGGTGAAAATGAGAAAAGAAACCCCGAAATCAAAATTTAATCGGTCCAAAGTGCTTAAAATCGAATGTTTTTGCGAAAACAACTTGCGTAGGAGGCTGAAAAACGCGTATAAAGTGCAGATCTGAAGAAAAAGATGGTTTGGGAGGCAAGAGGAGAAGATTTCGCAGCTGTGGGTGTGAGCTCGAAGTGAATGGATGAGAGGATATAAAGAAAATGAGGTGAAAAGACAAAGTTGCCCCCGGATTTGGGCAGGTGGCCAGCCGGCCACCTTTTCTGGCTGGCCGGCCATTTGCTTTTTGAAAGATGGACGGCAGCCTCCCCTTGGGCAACCAGCTGGCCGGCCATGTCCCCCACATGCTCACCTAGCTCTCTGCAAATTTTGAGGAAGATTGGAGTTCCCGAGACCTGAAAAAGTTCAAGAAAAGTGTACTTTCTGGCGCAAAATTGCTCCGCTGGAACTTCAGCTGCAATTTCTGACATGTGTCTCATCATTACTCATCAAAATCAGAGTGTATCCTTTTTAAGCATGTTGTAACCTCTCCGGGAAGTGAGCCAGAGGCCGCAGTCGAGTCGCATTCGCCGAAATGCGCGTTTCCTTACTCGTTGTTTCGCAACAAACGGGCACCCTGATTTATGCTCGTTTTGCATTGTTGTGCACATAACTTGCATTCTCATGAGCATTTTGCATTGTCATGCATGTTTTCTTGGTGTACCGTACCTCTGTGCTCGAGCATGCGCTGTCACGCACGTTCCTTTCTTGCATTGTGATACATTTACTTGCCGACACTGCGTGTGTCAAACTTTCAGAATCACATTGAATATATGTTGTTAGCATATTGTTCTTGTTGAATTTCTCTTTTTGCAGGCACGATATTGTATGTACGGTTCATTTGAGGCTGGTGCGACCAGACGAATCGCGCAGGTATCGTATCTTCTCCGTGTGAGACGCGACGAGAATTGAATAATTCTCCGCATTCCTGACTGCATGAAATGTAGCTATTGCTTTGCATTCTTGCTTAAAACTGTTGCATCTTTTTGCGAATACTTGCTTCATTATAGCTTGCTGCACTTGCATGATCATTAAGTTACATCTGGCTCCGTGCATATCGCTTTGCATTTTGCCCCCTTTGCCTACGAGCACGCCTGCGGGCACATATCTCTGTTCATCTTGTATGATTGTCTAAGTCTTCGGCCTTGTCAAAAATGGGTCGTCTCTGGGCTTTGACATTCACTCCCGTCACTTGTGACTTCCGAGTTCTGTCAAAGAGGGGCAACTGTAGACACCCCATTTTTGACCGACCTTAAGACTCAGACGTCACCGATTGAGCGCTTGGTGATGTGGCATATTGTGCTCGTTCAGAAGTCTCAGAGTCGCGGCCGTGAGCCCTGCCTCCGGACTTCCGAACCCTATTCTGTACCTTGTCTCGGTTTGCGAACCAGACTCGGTTTTCTCTGTTTCTTTTCCTGAAGGGAGGGAGAGGTCCCGTAGACCATTTCTCAGTGGCCGTGGGCTACATTTCGTGGCCGTAGGCCATTTTGCCCATTTCGAAGCCCGGTTCCCGGTTTTCGGAGCCGTTAGGCCGTGTGCCTCGGTTCGGGACCGCCTAACCATCTCCGACTGCTCCAGTTTTTGGCATGCATCTCATTTACTCCCTTTTTAGGGACACTGGGGTCCAAGAGACCTACTTCGTGGTCGAATGCTACTTTCAGTGCTTAACAGCCTATTTTCGGGACCTCGAACTGCGTGTTTTGGCCCCCGAGCATTCGTTTTGCATCGGTTTTCGTTCATTTTTGGCAGGTACCTCTGTTTTATCACCAGGAAGGTCACTGAAGGGTGGGAGGCCAGCAATTGTCCCAGCAACCAGTTATGTTCCTTCGGCGCCCTCCGACGCTCGTTTTTCTCACTTCCGAGCCAATGTTGACCACCCAAGGGCCTTTTTCTTCAACCCCAAACCACATATTTGTGTTGTACACACATGGGAGGACCCTAATATCACATGGCCGGCCAGTAACTCAACTTGAACCTTTTGAACCCCTTCTAAAAGTGGCCTATTCTCTCTCCTGTTTTAGAGTTGCCAATTTTGAACCACAGGGTTGTGACGAGGAGACCTGGGAGGACACCAATATCTGGTGGCCGGCCAGAAATTATTTTGGACCATTTTGCCCCTTGGCCGGCTGTTTGGAGGACCAAGCCCACCACCACCACTCCATTTCCAGCAGTTTGGAGGACTTTCCAGCAGCTAAGAGGCACCATTTCTCAAGCCAAAAGGAAGCAAAAGTTTGGTCTTCAAGGGTAAGTTCATCTTTCCCTCTTTTGTAGCACTTTTTTATCCTATTTCTTAGTCCTATTTGCTTGCTGTTTTGGGCTCCGACCCTAACTGAAAGGGGCATTATTTTGAGCCATTCTTCATGTTTGTTTAAGGGCTCAACCTTGTTTGAGCCCCCCATTTGGTACTTGCTTCAATACCTCTTTAAATACCATAATCTTGCATGGTATTTCTAGTCTATGTGTGATCTGTTTTTGAGCATGATATAAACTGTGAGTTGGCTTATTTTGAGCCCCTCTACAACATTGTAGAAGGGCTCAACACTGTTGGGGACTTCCATGTTGTACTTACCATTATACCCTTCTTTGGCCCCCATTTTTGCATGCTTTTTTAGGCTTATCTAGCTTCTGTTTTCGGCCATGATCAGAACTTAAAGTGGCCATATTTTGACCTTCTTGGAATATTTAATTAAGGGTCTTTGGCCATTTGATGTATATTTGGTCTACTTCATGTTATACCCTCTTGTGGCCTTAATCTTGCATTGCATTATGAGCAGGTTTTCATACTGATTTGAGGTTTTTCATCTACTGTAAATGTTCATATTTTTAGCCCCTCTTCAGTGTTGTAGAAGGGTATTTTTCCATTTGGGCTTTTCATCTACCACTTGCTTCATGACCTCCCTTGCGGAGCTATTTTTGTATGCCATTTTTAGCCCTACTTGTGATTGCTGTTTGGCCTTGTTTTGTACTGTAAAAATGTGAGTTTTTGGGCTGCCTTGCTTCTGCTTTTTCATGTCATGTATCAATTATGCATGTATGGTATAGCTGTAGGCCATTTTATGCATTGAAATCCATGTTTTCGGGATCATTTCATACATCGGGTATTATTTCGCCTCATTTCGGGGCTGTTTTGCCCCTCATTTTGCCACTGATTTTTGCATGTTTGCATATCATATTCCATGTCTTTGCTATGTCTCATTAGAGTGGCATTTCGGTGCCTGAGGGTCCGTTCTCGGTTTGCGTGCCCGCGGGCACGCACTTCGAGGTGTCTTGTTTTCATCTGATGGCCTCCTATGTGAGTGTGGCTGAGGCTCTCTCATGTTGGTGTAAGCCCATTATTGCATTGCGTATGCCATTTCACCCATAGCATTGTGTATGCCCGGTTGTATATTACCTCGTATAGCGTGTATGCCATTCTATGACATTGTGTATGTTAGGGTTGCATATTAGCTACATTTCATGCATATCATGCATATCGCATCGTGTTCGGGATAGGAGTTAGCCTGGGCACGGGAAACGAGGCACGTTTCGAACTCCGAATGACGGAACGGGTCTCAATTCCCAAATCACCGACACTCCGGATTATCCATGATGGAGTTAGGTTTTGTTGTAGCATTCATACGCATTCATCCTATATTAAGTTGTGCAATTCGACCCCTCGGCCATCATGCATCGATATGCGTGATTGGTGGCACGAGAATAGAGGCATGCATATATTTGTGAAATACATTGCTATGCCCCTTTCCTGCTCTCTATTGCAGCAAAATGGAGAATCAGTAACTTTTCGGAGTCTGGCACGCATTTCGAGAAACATTGCAAACAGAGGCTAATTGGGGCATCCCAGTGGATTTCTGCGCAAAGCAGCCCAAACATGCAGCATTCATCAGAATCAAGGCAGCCCCTGGCTTGCATGTCAGTTTTACAGCTTTCTTAGTTAATTTGTTAATTAATTAGGAATTTGTATATTTATTCGGACTGTATTATTCTTTCATTCGGGACTGTATTATTTATTCAGACCCTCTGCGCGAGGGCATAATTGTAATAAGTGTGGGTGAGTGTGATGTATGTCTTCCAACCCCACGTCTTTCTTCCCTTTTATTTACCCGCTTATGATGGTTAGATATAGGGCATATTTCAATTAGCATACAGTATGATAGCATGTTTGCATTCATTCATCTGTTTTGCACGCACCGGGCTCGGCGCATCATACAAACTGCATTTGTATCTCAATTCCAAATTGAATACGTGTTAGTTGTAGCATTCCACATACCATGTTTAGAATAGCCGAGCCTGCTATAGTTGCATTTTTTCATGTGTTGCATTAGGCATTTCTGTATATTTAGGATCATGCATGATTTCTGATCAGTTTCTGTTTTGGCTTGGAATACTCGGTGAGTTTTTATGCTTTAGCATCCTTGCATGCGTGTGAGTGACTGCCATGATAGCATGCTTACCATGAGGCTATATGCTTATGTGATATAACTGCCTGAATGCCTGTGGGTGGAGGTTGGGTTACTTGAATTGGGACAATTCATCAAATGTTTGTTTTAAGCCCACTAGATAGTGGCAAAATCATCTTTTCTAAGCCCACCTGAGGGTGGCAAAATCTGCATTTTAAGCCTACCTGCGGGTAGCAAACCATTTTCAAACAAACAAACATGAAGTGTTTTGTTCCAATTCAGGCGACTCAGTCTATACTTGTATGCTGTGCGCATCACATAGTAATCTAGGCTAATAACCGGAACAAGAACTCACAATATTTTCAAAATAAGATTAAATGGTTAGTAGAGGCCGGTCTTTGACCGGGCGAGCGGGGGTGCTCACGAAGTGACCTTCCCCAATTGTACCCAAGTTCCCGAGCCGAGGCAACTTTGGTGATGACAGACACGTGGCCTTTGGCACCGAGTCAGGGTTTCCTAAATTTCCCATTTAAAAAACATTTAGGTGGCGACTCTGTATCTGGTAAAGCAGTCCATGTTTGGCACTTCTTTCAAAAAATCTGTTTTCAAAATCGATTTGCCGGATTTGGACTGTTTGGTTCAAGATTAAGAACCGTGACATTTGAGTCCTTCGAACTGTAGTGACCCAATATCGAACGGAACGGGACTTAACCCTCCCGGGGCGTTCGGGGACGTCTACAGTTATGTATATGAAGTTTTAAATATTCTGTTTCATGTAAGTCTACACAGCTCATTGGACAACTATATTCATGTATTTGCTTCCGCTAGCCTCTTAATTTTGTTAATCAGTTCAGAGGCCTTGGGTAATCTAAGGATTATTGGCCGGTTACGATGCTAAACCCATAGGGGCGGGTTTGGGTCGTGACATACATAAATTCTACAGTTGAATTGGTTAAAGATCTTGATGCTAAGCTGGTCATGGCATAGTAATGTGCAAAGATCATATGCTTAATGGTTCTGGTTTGGTACTTGTGTTGTTGTAATAAGAGCTTGGAAGCTCTCAGTGTTGGTGCTTCAAAAATCAATCCAATAATGTGTTTAGTACTTGTCTATCTAGAGGACATTAATAAGCTTTCGAGTGTTGGTTGCTAGCTCTTTCCCTTTTACCTTAAATGTTTCTACTCCATCTACATCCATGTATTTTTGGTGTCACTGGTATTGAAAAATGATAACATTACCTGCTAATGAATGGGGTCTAAACCAACTGTTTGCCTGTGCAAATGTTGGTTGATAGTGTCTCTTACTACCTCTATCTCTAAAGGAGCTTATGTGACTGGTCTCCCTGACTTAACCGCTTACGGCTTTCATTCTCATCTAGATCTCAAACAAATGCATTTTGAATTTTACTGTATGTAAAGAATGGATGATAATATGTTTCACCACTCTCATAGCCAGAAGCCTGATTCACTTTCTTTGGTCATTGTTGATTAGCTATACACTTGTTGGCTCTGTACTTCATTGATCATCGAGGCGATAGGCTTCACCATTTGCTTGTGATGCTCTCCCTCTTCGAACTACACTAAGACAAAGATGAATATTTAGTAGACCCCCTTGCTGTATTATTGCCTATCAAATTTTCACAATTTGTTGATTTATGAAAGCACACTCACGCTCAATTACTTATGTTAAATTCCCACATTTTTTTTATTATTACCTTTATTGTAATAAGCCTATCCTCTCTTCTCTGACCATCTTCCAAAATAAAAATATCAAATTATGAAAACTGATTAACATATCTATCTCAATCTTGTGGCAATTTCCCCTTCAAATCATATCAAGGGTATATCATTTCCTCTACAACCTAAAAATTCAGTGCAATACAGTTGATCATATTTTTCCTTTGATAGGTGTGTTTTGTGCAACCAATTAGTTGATCTGTAGCTAACTTCAAATTCTTCATTGCCTGGATGAAGTTGCAGGTGTCATGTGAAAATGGAGAAAAATTGAGACTACTAGTCTTGAAGAAAACTAGAGCAAGAACCCCATAGATGCCTTGGCCATTAGCTATTTAAAAGACTCTACGAAGTCCACAAATTGAACCAAGGAAGGATTCACCTTCCCCCTTGTCCTGCTCTTCATCAAAAGAAATAAATAAATAAATCTACTCTTAATTTTGAAAACAATCCACACATACACGACAGAGTAAAGCTAGCAATCAAGAAGCTTCCCATCTCTTTCCAACTCTACTCCCCCTCCAACTATTCTTTTAAACATGATTTTGATAAATCTCACCTCACTATTAATCTAATTTCTCCCTTCATCTTTGAAAACAAACAAATTTAAAATTTTAAAGACAAAAATTAGGGATAAAATTGCTTTTTAAAGACCAAATATATTTATTGCCAAAAGTGTCACTATTATATTTTTGGCAACAAAATTTAGACATTAATGATGAATTATTTTCTTTTAGGAATCAAAATTTTTTGAAAAAAAAAAAAACCTTTTTTGGGACAAATTAGTGACATTTAAAAAAATTGTCGCTAAATACCTTGTTTTTTTTTTCTATTCGAGATAATATGTCAGCAACTATCCTTGCGATGACAGAAATTAGTTCAAATATTTTTTATATCAAAATTTTTACATTTAAAAATAAAAAATTTAATCTCTAAAATTCTTATATATTTAAATTGTAATGGAACAAATCTATGGGAGAAATGGACTCAATGGAGACTTGACCTACCTCTCGTATCATGTTATATTTATTGAAAATAATCAAAAATCATTTTATAATGGGTGGAGTAATTTTAGATTTTACGAACTAATAATTTTAGTGATTTAGAGAAGCAACTTGAAAAAAGTCTTTAATGATTTATATTTATTTTGTCAAAGTTTTGTTTCTATATAAGTAACGGTAGGGTTGTTTGATGTAATTCTATCTAAATTATTTCGCGTGTCCTTATGTTATTATTTCGCTTGTCCTTATGTGTGTAATTTTTTTTGTTGTTGATTTTTCTTCTTGTTGATGTTGTTGAGAAACATATTGCAACAGATAAAAAAAAAAAAAAATCTATGGTGCAACAGATAAAAAAAAGATTTGTTCAAACAGCTCTGAACAATAAAAAAAATCAACAAATAAAATTCAGAGGAAAAAATTGTACAGATAATAAAATTTGAACAGATAGATTTAAACAGATAAGTAAAAGAATAGATAATAAAATTTAGACAGATATATTTAAATAGGGAAGCAAAAAAATTGAACAGATAAAGGAATTTCACATTTCAACATATAGATAAGTTAAAAATGAGAATTGAGAGAGAGAGAGAGAGAGAGAGAGAGAGAGAGAGAGATAACAGAGATGTAAAAATTCAATTAATCATGGACAGTGGTAAATTTCAACAGATAGTAAAATTTTAAATAGATAAGGGAAAAAAATTAAACAGACAGTTAAAAAAATTGAACAGATAGAAAAAAAATTTGAATAGATAGATATAAATTTAAACAGATAGTAAAAAAAAGTCAACAGATAAATTAAAGGGTAAAATTGAAGATGAGATGTCCTCCAAAACTAACAAAAGGACTTCTCACTAAACTATTTTACAAATAATGGACCTCCCATCAACAAAAAATATATATTGGATTTAAACTCTTATACCCTCCTTAATTTAGACTTTTCAATAATTTTCTCTAATTTAAATTAGTTAAAAAAAATTAAATCTCTAGAAATTAGAAAAAAAAATGCTTTTGACTTTTACTTTCTCATTATAATAAGTTGTATCAAACACAACCCATTATTATTACACAAATAAATTATGTAAATGGCATGCGCTTTCATAATTTTTAATTAAATTTAGAAAATGTTTCACTCTGCTCATCAGTAATAAATAAAGTAAATTAACATCAATAGTTTCAACGTACAATTATTCAAATTGATAGGTTTTTTTTTTTAGATGGGAAAAGCGAAGGCAAAGATACAAAAAGACTAGACAATATCAATAGTTTAAACGTACAATTATTCAAACTGATAGTTGAAAGATTAAAACAAGACAAATTTGATAGTTTCGGTGGGACAAGGTGAATATTTTCCTCAAATTCATCACTTTTGCTACGAGGAGAGTAAGGGCACGTAGCAAATTATTCACCATTAGTACCTCTATAATAAGGGCCAACTTGTCAAGGGACTTTCTTCAACCTGTGTGTGAGTGAGTGAGTGTTCTCTATTTTTGTTTGAGAGTTGGAAGTCTTACTTGGGGGTGTGTACGTAAAAATGGATCTTGGTGGTAAGATGGAGGGTGAAGTAGAGATCAAGTGTGATGTTGATGAACTTTTCCAAATAGGTTCTGGTAAAAAAGCACATACAGTACCAAACTTGAGCCCTGATAAAGTATCCAAACTAGACTTACATGAAGGTGAATGGGGAGATCATGGATCCATCAAGGTCTGGACTTATGTTACAGGTATGTTCACTAAACCTCTGTTTATTCGGACAGAAAATATTTTTCTTTACAGAATTTTTTTTTTCAAAAAATATTATTTCATAAAAAATGTTTTCTTATATTTAGTTGCGTTAATTGAAAGTACTGTATTAATTGTTGTATTAGTGATGATGGTAGTGGTGGCACCAGGTGGAGGTGGGTGGAGGTGTTGGGGGTGGTGACGATAGTGGTGTGATAGTAGTGGTGATGTCGGTGGTAGTGGTAGGGGTGGCGGTGGCGGTGGCGGTGACGACGGTGATGGTGGTCGTAACTATGGTGGTGATTGTTAATGTGTGACATTAATAAAACATTAGTTTGAAAAACATTTTTCACTAGTAAAAAATATTTTATATCCAAATAGGCTTATTTTTTGTTGCCTCTTAATTTTTGTTGTACCAAATGACACCGCTCTATTAAAATGTTTTCCAAAGTGGAAAATATTTTTCACCACCTACTAGAAAATAATTTTCACCGCTAGAACCTAGTCTTGTTCCAATTACTTTCTCTCTCATGCACAAAGTAAAAAAAGGGGAATTGCTTAAGAAAAAAAATTGCCAAAACAAGGAGAGTGTAAATTGTTTTGTGGTGGGGTGTAAGTGAATTTATAGGGGTGCAACTCCATGTTTGTGTAAATTATTCTTTTTTGTTTCACTGTAAAGGAATTTCCCCAAGTAAAAATGAGGAGAAATTTTTTTATGCTGGGAGGGTACCATGTGGTATTGCCAAGCGATACTTTTCATTAATTACAAAGGTATATATCCTCTATAGTCTTCTAAATACTCAATATAAATGTAATAGATTCTATTGTCAAATCCAATCGAAATAAAGGAAGGTACGATGTGACATCTACCTCCTAGCACCCAAAAATTCCTCAAAAGTGAGGCAATCTTTAAACAAGTATTAACTATGATTTCACGTTGTTCTTATATGTTCATCCGCAATAGAGGGAAAGGTGGGGACTTTTAAGGAGAAAGTCACCATAGATGAGGAAAACAAAACAGTTCATTTGACAGCAGTGGAGGGACATTGCTTGGATCTTTACAAGAGCTATAACATTATTTACCAGATCATTCATAAAGGAGAGACCAATGTCCTCAAAATCACTATAAAGTACGAGAAGCAAAATGAGGATGTCCCTCCTCCACAAAAATATATGGACTTCATAATTGATTTGGTTAAAGATCTTGATGCTAAACTTGTCATGGCATAATAATATGCAAAGTTTATATACCTGTGTGCATGTATAATTTGGTTGCATTGTATTGCAGCATGAATAAACGGGTTATGACTTAACCCTTGTGTTGTAATGAGAGTTTGGAAGCTCCAACTTTGGTGCTTAAAAAACCCAAGTTTGCCGGTTGATTACTTGCTTATGTATAGCATTAAAAAGCCTTTTAGTGTTGTTTATTACATAAATATATCTCTATTGGTCTCCTCCATTCAACATGTCCATGCACAAAAACAGGTACACATCCATGAGCATATAACTAAAATTGTTGCACAATAGAAAAGAATTGAGAAGATAAATGATATTTGTCACTGCATTTGTTTTCACTTTATAGTGGTTAGGAGACTTGTGAGTTAAACCAATTGGGTTAACCCATTAGCCAAGAGTTTGTGCACCTCATTAGGAGGTCAAATGTTCAATTTTTCTTACTTGTATGATCTACATGAAAAACTCTAAAAAGTAAACTGTTTGGATTATCGAAACGAAACCCATAGTAGATCTCACGGGCCCGGACAATACTCTCCATTCGAGATTATGGACTGGAGGGAATCCAAGTCCTAGAGCAATGACATAAATTAAGAAAAATTTTAGTTCAAATATTAATAATTAAAATCATGAACTTTTTCATAAATCTATAATAATTTTATGAAATTACCATTCCCCCATAAATTAGCTAGACATTTTTAACATTAGCTAGACTTTACACATAGTTGTTATGTTGATGCGAAAAATAGAGGAGAAGGCGGAGAACTTAAAAGGAGAAGGTGAGTATCGATGAGGAAAGCAAGATTGTGCAGATGACAGCAGTAAAAGGAGATTGCTTGAAGCTTTACAAGAGTTTTAACCTCATCCACCACATCATTCCCAAGGGAAATACATGTGTACAAAATCACTAGAGTACAGAGAAGTGAAATGAGGATGTCTCGCCTCCACACAAATAGACAAACTTCGCAGTTGAACTGGTTAAAGATCTCGATGCTAAGCTGGTCATAGCATAGTAATGTGCAAAGATCATACACTGCTGGAAATTTTACATTTAGTGGCGTTTAAAAAACGCCGCTAATGCTTTTTGTGACGTTTCGTACCAAACGTCGAAGACACGATCATCGCTGTAGCATTATGACGCTTTAAAAACGTCGCTAGATTAGTATAGGCGGCGTTTTTAATTTTAAAAAACGCCGCTAAATGTGATAAAAATAGTAAAATGACATCATTCAGTATTAACGATGTTTCAAAAACGTTGTGATTGATTTTTTCCTATTTTAAAAATATGACCATTGGCACTGTAGTGACGGTTTGAAAAAACGCCATTATAGCTCTTTCTTTCAATTTTTTTTTTTTTTTTTTGATATTATGCTAATTCGGTTAGATTTAACTAAAAACCATACATGTAATAAAGTTAAAAAATAGCAATAATATGGAAAAAAAACTTTACTATTTTAATATATTGACTAAATTTAGACAAATATTGCATGATTATTTTTAAATCATAATCAAACAACAAACAACCAAACAATAAAAAGAAAAAAACATATTAAACTCTAAATATATACAAGAGCGATCAGACACGGGTTTATGAAGTTCTTGTGAACAGCAACGTTAACGAGTCACATGATGCCCAACATATTTTATTAATTTAAATTTTTACAACATATTTTATCCAATATCTTCTGACAAAAAAAACGAGTCAAATGATTGCCCAATAGTCTGCCGAATCTCTTAAAAAGGTGCTCTGCCTCCCCCATCAGAAATGCACGGTCTTTAGGGAGCATGAATTAATCATGACTCATTCCCATTTTGATAGGGCTCTATCCATAAGCAGTAATGTCAGGAATTTAAATGAATAATGATAAAAATTTTAAAAATTTTGTTAAAATTTTTATTAAATACCTCATGAGATAAGTTTTATGTAGATTTTACATTCATAAAAATATTTAATAAAAAAATTTAGTAGAACTTTTAAAATTTCTAACATTATCTATTTAAAATTTGAGAAAAGTTAGGGATCATAAAAATTTTGTCATGAAAATGATCATGAAAAATATGATCATTGGATTACCTTAATTAGTGTGTGGTGCTTTATTTTAAGTGTAATCCAAGGGTCAAGAAGCTTTCATGATTATTTTCATAAAAGATTTTTCATGATACCTAACATTACTGATAAAATTTTAGATGTTCGTAGCATGTGTCTTACCATAAGAAAGTAACAAATAACTTTTAACTCTCTTATTTGTAGGGGAAACGTAAGAATAGAAAGAAAATTAATTATGATATTTCAAAAAAGTTAATTTCTATTTATATGAACATAATTAAGTTCTCCTGTTTTCATAAGACAACATTTTTTTTATAACTACTACTACATAGGCCTATTTTGAAAAGTTTGTTAAAAATTGATTTTTTACTTTTTTTTTCCTATAAAAAATATACAAAAAAAAGAAAAAAGAAGTGATGTGAGTTAAAAAATCAAAAAGCCAATAAACTAACTTTTAATCTTATTCTCAAAATAGGCTATAGTGTGATAAAATAAAATATAATAAAATAAAAACTGTCCTATACTGTTGTTCTTTTTTTTGTTTATTTTGTCAAACTAGTCCAAAATATGGTGAGAACCCTACCAACATTTAAAATTTTTATTTAGAATTTATTTTTAAAAAATTATAAATTAGTTTGACAAAAATAAATTTAAATATATATATTTGAATTTCTAAATATTAATTTATGTTTAAAAAAATCGTATAAAAAATTAGTGTTTGATAAAAAAAATTTAAATTTCACCAAACTAAATTTTATTTTTTTGGAAAAACATTCAAAAAACTCAATTAATAAATATAGATGTATATATACCTTTGAAACATGTCCAATATACAATTTGATAAAATATACATGAAGTATAAGTTAGTACCAATGAGAAATACGTCCAAATTGAAAATAATAAAAAACATTAAATTTAAGGGAGGTGAAGAGGTATATAAAAACAGTAATGATTCAGACCCCCACAAAATATCACCCCACAACCCCCACTTACTTGTAATTGGTCTAAGTAAGAAAGAGAAAGAAAAAAAAATAATACAAACACATCATTGGTCCACATCACTGTGGGAGTGGTGGGGGTCTCTGCAAAATGAGGTCCCAAATATTTTCCATATAAAAATGGGTTTTGTTAACAAGTGTTCCTAAGACACAAATAAATGACAAAAAAATTTTAAGAACAGAAGACACTTTTCACTAAATTTAATGTACTTTTCTTGAAATCAATACATTTTTAAATATATTTATATATACTAATTGGTGCATATAACATTATTTATTTACATATTTTTAAGACACTTTATACATACTTTCCAACATTAAATAATGCATAGGGATATTTGTTAGTATTTGCCTATAAAAATAAGAGGAGGAGAACGATAATTTTAATAAAACAAAAAATCAATTCTTTCAATTTTACATAAGAACTAGACCAGTGAATTCTTACATTGTGGAATTCATTTTAATAATTCTATTTGCTCATCTAATTAAAATAATATTTGTAATTTTTTTTAATAGTGTGGAGTATTTTACCTAAAATTTATTCTCTTCTTTAATCCTTGTAACTAAAATTCTAGACTTAATATTTTGGGGCAGTTTTGGATAATACATATATAGTAGAATTTTAAGTTGGACTTTGAATAATAAGTTTTTCTCTATTGATCCTATTGATAAAGAATTTTTTTTCAACACTTTTTATTAGAAAAAATACTTGAGCCCTCTAAAATATTACCTCTAAACTTACCCCTCAATGACATAGACTGACGCATATTAGTTGTTGATTTGTTCAAAAATCAATACTTAGAGCATCCAGAATGGATGTGTTAGTGATTGTGTTAGTGTCAGTGGCCAAATTTTAGCTAGCTACAGTAATGTTTGGATCTCACAATGGAAGTGTTAAGTAGTGTGTTAGTGGATTTTGTTAGTGTCAGTTGTTAACTTTTTTGTTAACTGTGGCTAGCGTTTTAGCCAGCGAGAGAAAGAGAGAAAGAGGGGGAAGAGGAAGAGGAGGACATGGGAAAGTGCCTTGGGGTCGTTCGATCGGATATCCGGCCGGTCATCCTCCCAGATGTCCTAACCCTTCAAAAAAAAAAAAAAAATTGCCTTTGACCGGTCAACCAGTCGGATGTCCCGCCCAACTTTGCTGTCTTCATCCATTGCACCTTAACACATATTATTTAGGGAGAATTACTGATAAGTCCCGTAATGTGAAATGTTGGTGCAATTAGTCCTTAAATATTTTTATTACTCCGTTTGGTCCTGCGGTATGTGTATCTTCCTGAAATGCCTTTGTTTATTGGGTTATGTGAGACAGTGTGACGGTATGTGTTTGGGTGTCACATTGGGAAAAACGCCCTATAGTACTTTTTGCTGTGTGATTTTTTTGCAGTGAGACAGTGTGAAAGTGTGTGTTTGGGTATCACATTGGGGAAAGTGCCCTATAGTACTTTTTGCTGTGTGACAGTGAGACAGTGTGACAGTGTGTGTTTGAGTGTCACATTGGGGAAAATGCCCTATAGTACTTTAGACAGTGTGACAATGAGACACTGAGACAGTGTGACAGTGCGTGTTTGGGTGTCACATTGGGGAAAATGCCCTATAGTACTTTAGACAGTGAGACAGTGTGACAGTGTGTGTTTGGGTGTCACATTGGGGAAAATGCCCTATAGGACTTTTTGCTATGTGACAGTGTGACAGTGAGACAGTGTGACAGTGTGTGTTTGGGTGTCACATTGGGGAAAATGCCCTATAGTACTTTTTGCAGTGTGACGTGTGTGACAGTGAGACAGTGTGACGTGTGACAGTGAGGTGTGACGCAGTAAATGAAGGGGCAGAAGCGACCATAATATCAAAATATAAATCAAAATAGGACCTATTAGTGATAATGTTATCACCTATGGGATCTATCAGTATATGCGTTAATTGGTAGGACTAAATGGGGTTGCTAATGCTGATATGGGACTTTTGGATAATTTTTCCTATTATTTATATATATAATACACACACCTTTAACACATATTATTTTTATATATAATACACATATTATTTATACTATTTTATTTATTATTTATATATATATATACACTTAACACACATCTTAATACACACCTTAACACATCCATTGCATCACCACTCACTCTCTAAAATTAACAAACTCTTAACACACCTTAACACATATTTTTGGGCCCCACTTTTATCATTTTTTGTCATATAACACACATTTTAACAAATAATTTTAGCTATCCCATTGTGGATGCCCTTAGAACCCAATCCTTAGAGGTGACATTTTAAAGGTTTTTAGTATTTACTTTTGTGATGAAGTATCTTTATTCAATGATAAAAATTAAAATTAAAAAAGAAAAAAAAAATTGAGTTGCTTGATAATGAGAGTATTATTTATTTATTTTTTTTGTTTTTCTAATCTTCAATTTCGGAGGCCTTAAAAAAAAAGAGGTTATTTTGGTTGGATGTTGGCATAAGTTTTTTATTTTTATTTTTGTGGTTGGGCTTTTAATTTTTTTTAATATTAGACTTTTGGAAAAAAAGAAAAAGAAAAAAAGAATTTAGGGCCTCTTCCAAAATAGGGCCTTGAGCCATTGCTTGAATGGCCCAGGCCATGAGTCGGCCCTGCCTACTACCCTAGTTTCTTCTTTAGAAAAATTGTAAATCAGTATATATTTTCAAAAATAATTTTAAATTAGTGATAATTGTTTTAAATTTTAATAATTAAAATTATAATTAAAATTTTTTTTATTTATGAATTTGTAAATATTTTACAGTGATCATTGATTTGTAATTTTCTTTACTTCTTTCATGTTTTGTACATGCACCTTCTGCCTTTAATAGGTAATTGATTTATGACCCCATTCCACTCAACATAGTCAGTCTAATTTATCAAAAAATATATTAAAGCCAGAATCTTGATCCAATGGTTAGATTTGTGTATTGTATGTAAATTATGATATTTATGATGTTGATTATTATAAATATTTATTTAACAGAATCTCTTGTACTAAATAATTATTCTTTTTGTTCTTAAATTTAGTTTCTGAGTCAGTGAGTCTATCAAATGCCTCATTTTGATGAGATGAACGGTGAATTTTGTAACTTTCATATATAGATTAATCATTACCAAAATTCATGTTCATTCAATAACGGTAATCATTTAATTTAATCACATTTATTTTGAAAAAAAAAATGTAAAAATTGTTTTAACAAAAACAAAAAAGGATTAATTTAATTTTTTTTATATAAATATTTATAAATAACAAATTATAAAATTAATGATTTAAATTACGGAAAGTGGATCTAGTCCAATAATGACCGAAGACAAATCAAATCAAACATTTGGAGATATGCCTGGGCCCAACTCCGCTTAGCTTTTTTTGCATCTCAATCTTGCATTAATAGTCATAAAATAACAAAATAAATTAAAAAATTAATAAAATAAAATATATTTAAATTATAATTATTTATTTTTTCTCTTATAAAAATTAAAAAATTTAAAAAACTCATCATCAACAAAACTTTTCAACGCAAATTAAAATAATTAAAAAATCAAAAAAATCAATCTACGTCCCAACCCTTAATTGATTTATTTATATAAATGGATTTCTTGATTCCGTCGTGATTCGCTTTGGATATTGTCGGATACAATAATTGTGATGAGTATGGGAAATTATAGTTTGCTTTAAGGACAAATTCAAATAGTGCTTCTAGTTTGGAAACATACTTTTTTTTTTTAAGTAAATTTTTAATTTCTTAACTAAAATATAATATAAAAAAATTAATATATTTGAGATGATTTTTTAATTTTTTACGAAAAATGTACAAAAAGTAAAGAAAAAAGAAAATTTTTGACTTTTTGATATAAATTGTTGACTTTTTGATTTTTTTTAATGAATTTTTTATTTTTAAACTAAAAAATGATGTTACCAAACGAGACCTTAATATGTGTTTTATTAATTAAAATAGTGGATTTCACTATTTTTTGTCTCTTATATAGAAATAACATGATAATTGTTATGATTTGTATGGTATATTAAGTAATAATGTTCTTAGATCACTAAATAACTTCTGCTTGAGTATGGTTAGGTTGACTTCTTTTTCCTAAAAGTGGTTTATAAGTCGATTTATTAATTTTTTTATTTATTTAAATTTTATTAATTTATTAAGCATTTCCCAAAGTAGGCCTGATAATATGAAATACATTAGATGCCATGTGATGTGATTTTGTATTATATGAATTGAAATTGGATAAGTACTATATTGATATATATATTGTAATATTTGTGAATTTAATTATTATAAATATTACAATTCAATTTTATGGGAGGGATTAAAAGAGAAAAATATCATTTTACTCTTTAAATTATTATTCAAAAAAAAAATTCAACTATTATATTTTCAATTATATCAATTTTACATTTAAACAATATAATTTTGAATTAATTTCACCTCTAGCTTCAGCTGTCGTCTATAATTAGATGGCACTTGCTGATGTAGCAACAATTTTATTTAAAATATCATTTTATCCCAAACTATCCCTAAAAAATCAATTATATGCCTAACATAGAAAAAAATAAATTTAAATATTTAATAGTAATTTTTCATCTAAATTATTCTAGTATTAATCCGGTTGAGTATTCTTGAGAGAGTAATTGCTAACTTTTAAGTTAAATTGTCATTCATTCGATAATACGACTGAGTATGTACTTATCTCGATTTTGTAGGTAAATCTCGACATATTCAATATAATTTTTCAAATGTCAAAAAAATATGTTACTTTCATAATAAGCATGGTCTAAATTTTTACCCACTCGACTTTGAAATTACTGTTACTTGATCAATTCTATTAAAATTAATTTGAAGAATAAGTTAGTTACAATTGTGTGCACGCAAGCATATAGGTTTCCAAGCTTTTTTGGCTATTTTAGTTACAAAAAACAAAATAGACTATTTTAGCTACAACAAACAAAACATGTAACGCCCTCAAAATAAAACTCATCATATATAAGATTAACATGCATTAATAATAGAAAACGAAACATTCTATTATCCATCAGAGTATTACGAAATAAAACATCAAAATAAATGCCCTACGGGCTTACATCTTGCCAAGCCAACACTTGGACACAATTTCATGAGTTCTAACTCAAACAAATAAAGCCCTGTGCTTGAATGTTTACATAATTCAAATAAAACAACTAAAACAAATAGAACAAGTCTTCAAGTCCAAATCCTCACAAGCTAAGTCTTGGGAGGTAGTGAACCACCTGAACCTGAAAAATGAAGTTCCCATATAAGGTGAGTCACGGCCCAGTAGAGAAATACTAAACCAAGCATAAGAATTAACTAAAGCAGTAGCACCCGATACATGGTTAACACAAGATAATCAATTTACAATTCATCGACACAAACGCCTACGCTGTCTATGACACATGGTCTATGACACCTTTTACTTTCCATTTATACAGTCATGGCTCAGAACCTGGCCAAACAACTCAACAAGGATAACAATTCAGGTTAAACCTTTCTCATAACATAATAAACACACATGCTGGTGTTATACCAATCTCAATCAAATTCACTTCCTTACTTCCCAACTGATACACATGGTGGTGATGTATCATATCAACAACAAATAGAAATATTTCTATTATAATTAAGCACACACATAAGTGATGCTACTGGAGTCCATCCCCTATCTCCTCCCAACAAGTCCGGTTTAGAGGTCCATCCCCTATCTTCCCCTAAACCGTGGAGTTCATCCCCTATCTCCTCCAAAAACAAATGCATATGCAACATAATCAATACTTGTCATATACAACACATAATTAATACACGAATGTTCTGTATTAACTCAACAGTCAAACAATTGACTCAATTTCAGTTATACCTAAGCCGCATGCAAGGTCTACAACAATCAATGGCTATCCTCCACCGATAGCCCAAAACAATTATTTCTAAGCAAGAAATAACTATAACAATAAATGTAATTTCAATATTCTCAAAGGTAGTATTTAAACTACCAAATACAACATTAAACTACTAAATTCCCCAATCTCATGAATTTAACCCAATATCACAATCTTCCCTTAAATTAATTATATAAATTAATCTATGACAAAACCTTAAGGTTTCTCCCAAAATTACTAACCTACCCCCACATACCAAAATACCACCACTTAGGATTAAAACGTATAAATGGAGTAGGAAATCCTACCTCGAAGAAATAACTCAAAAAGGAGAAGACGAAGATGATGCCCAAAACTCCAAAGTGCTTCAAACCAACAATTTCTCAGATTAAAATGTAGCCCTCACTCTCCTCTACCTTTTTAATGAAGGAACTAGGGTAGATACACACTCTAAATAGATCAATCCTAAGAGAGAAGATGAGTTGGGAGAGAGAGAACTCGCAACCTAGGGTTTTATAAACTGAAAGGGGCTGAAAAACTGTTTTAAAACGCTTAAACACGATTTTATACTCAGCCGCCCCGCTCGAGCGGACAAACTCCCGCTCGAGCGGACACTCACAGACTCCCGCTCGAGCGGACAATCCCACGCTCGAGCGGCGGATGCACACTCCCAGCATCTCGACAAACCAGGTCCCCGCTCGAGCGTCCAAATCCCGCTCGAGCGTCACTCACACACTCCCGCTCGAGCGGCCCAACTCCCGCTCGAGCGTCCAACCCTGCACAAGAAATACTGGATGGGTGTTTTTCCCGCTCGAGCGCCAAAACCCCCGCTCGAGCGGACAAGCAACAACAAGTCCCCGCTCGAGCGTCAAACTCCCCGCTCGAGCGGACAAGCCAAAATCTGGGCAACTAGTTTTGGTTCCTAAGCTCAACCAACCTGTTCCAAACCCGCCCAACACATCCTATAACTCCAAATAAGAAAATATAGGACGACAACAACCATTACACAAAGATAGAATCTACGGAACCTAAGTCCAGATACAAACATCGAATGGGAAAAGACCGGGGTCGCTATAAAACATCACATCCAACCCATAATCATTACACTCTTCTCTCACAAAAAAAGTCAAAAAGCCAAAAGCCCTTCCCAAACCAAGCTTTTTAGCCCAGGCTAAAATAGCCAAAAAAGTCAAAAAGTCAACCCACTTCTCAATCCAACCCCGAGTAGTCAAGAAATTTTCAAGTCAATTAGTTTATATCTAGGATTGACTCAACATAATTTAAGATTTAAAGAGACAATTCTAAATGAGAATTTTTTTACAAAGTATATTATTTAAAATATATTTTTTCATTTTTGAGAAAAAAATATTAATTAAAATAAAAATTTTAAATTTTTTATATTTGGGTCTAATTGATTTTTTGAGATATAGTTTGAGGGTAAAATAAAGTTTCAAATGAAAATTTAATACCACGTCAGTGAATTTTGTCTGATTTTAGACGGCAACTGACAATGGGGTAAAATTAATCCAAAATTCAATAGTTTAGATGTAAAATTGATATAATTGAAAAGTATAAGGGTTGAATTGATTTGTGAGTAATAGTTTAGGGGGGCAAAATGATATTTCCTCTAACTTAAAAAAAAAAAAAAAATCGTATAATCAAATACAACATAAGGTATAACCACGTAGCTCTAGAATCATAATCAAAATAATGTGATAATCAATATCATAATAAATCATAATTAATATCACAATAAATCATAACTAAAGATGACAAAAGTCGTAACCAAAGATGCGTATAACTTTCCATTCAAATTAGGTCTTCCTGTTTGTTTGCCAAATTAAGTTTGATGAAGTTATTAATATAATGAAATTTAGTGAGGAGATTATTAGTATTAGATTGGCATTGTAAGTCAAATTATGTTTGTTATATAATGAAATTTCGAGTGCTTACTTTTTGAAAAAAATTATTTTACTGTTTTGAGATTTTAAGATATTTTAAAATATTTTAGCACAAAACACACACAAAATTTATTTATGCTCGTTGAGTAGAATATATATATATATATATATAAATTAAGATAATCAAATATTAGGAGCTATATATCACATTCGTATTATAAAAAATGTATGACTACTTTTAAAATTATAATTGTTGTCTATCTTTTTAAAACAAACGTGATTAAAATTTATAGTTATCAATAACTGATCATCTTAATTTTTTGTGTGAATATTCAACTCAATGAGTCTTAAAAAGTGATCAGTTTAGATTACCAAGATTGGCCTTAAAATGGGCCTACCAAGTCCAAATGTTCTCTCAAGTCAACTTGAGAATCCAATCCCTATAATATTGAGATTGTCTATTAAAATAAAAAAAATTTATATCTTCATAGCACATAATTTGCTCTTTCACTTATCAAAACATGATAGTGGAAAAAATAAATTTTTTTCTCATCTAAATAAAAGACCACAATTTTTTCTTCTTCATTTTCACTCTACAAGCCAAACAGAGTGTAAGTACATTCAATTTTTTTCTTTAAGGACCCAAATATGTGAGATATATTTAGCATATTTTCACAAGTATAGAAAGGTGTCGTCCATTAAGGAAAAAATACTATATAAATAATTTTATTTCTTGCAAATTGATATGACGTGCATTAATAAATTCAATAATATTTGGGGGTTTTAATTTGAGGGCTTTAATAAAGCTCTAATGGTAAGTCCCACATGCACATGTGATGTTTGATTTTTTTAAATTTTTTTTAGAACTCTAATGTTAGAGCTCTCTATCACTTTTCTGATAAATTATTGATACTTGATATTGACCTATTGATGAAAGGAATAACTCTATTGGTATCAGTTTGTAAACTTCATTTATTGAAAGGGTAAAATGACACAAATATACTATGGGGACTAAAAGAGTGGGAGCGGGTCACTGCTGTGGCCCTTCCTGCTGTGTTTCTGCTGTGCTGTAAAACGGTACAGTTTTATCTTCTTTTTTCTTTTTTTTTAAATTTATGTTTTTTATTTTAGGGTTTAGAGTTTGGTTTAAAATTTAATTCTTAATTTTTTTTTTATTTTAGGTTTTAGGGATAAAAAAAATTTTATTTTTATTTTAGGGTTTAGGGTTTAGGATTTAATTCTTAATTTTTTTTATTTTTTTATTTTAGGGTTTAGGGTTTAATTCTTCTTAAATTTATTTTTTCTTATTTTAGGGTTTAGGGTTTAGGATTAGGATTTAATTCTTAAAATTTATTTATTTTTATTTTAGGGTTTAGGGTTTAGGTTTAATTTTTAATTTT